>CM070448.1:28179100-28186600 GCA_036324595.1 Champsocephalus gunnari | reverse complement strand
CTGTCTCTCTTCAGGAGGCGGAGCTTGGGTTCTGCTGCTGTCTCTCTTCAGGAGGCGGAGCTTGGGTTCTGCTGCTCTCTCTCTTCAGGAGGCGGAGCTTGGGTTCTGCTGCTGTCTCTCTTCAGGAGGCGGAGCTTGGGTTCTGCTGCTCTCTCTCTTCAGGAGGCGGAGCTTGGGTTCTGCTGCTCTCTCTCTTCAGGAGGCGGAGCTTGGGTTCTGCTGCTGTCTCTCTTCAGGAGGCGGAGCTTGGGTTCTGCTGCTCTCTCTCTTCAGGAGGCGGAGCTTGGGTTCTGCTGCTGTCTCTCTTCAGGAGGCGGAGCTTGGGTTCTGCTGCTGTCTCTCTTCAGGAGGCGGAGCCTGGCGCTTGTTGAGGCTCTACTCCCGCTCATGAGGTAGTTCACTTCGGGATCTGAGCTCCTGGCTCTCTTCAGGAGCGAGCTCTATCGTGTCTCTGAGTCCCGATGATGTCTCAGCTCTCTGCTCGAGTCGACTGTGTCTCTGAGTCCTGACTCCATCAGAGCTCCAGCTCTCCTCGAGTCTCTGAGTCCTGACTCCATCAGAGCTCCAGCTCTCCTCGTGTCTCTGAGTCCTGACTCCATCAGAGCTCCAGCTCTCCTCGTGTCTCTGAGTCCTGACTCCATCAGAGCTCCAGCTCTCCTCGTGTCTCTGAGTCCTGACTCCATCAGAGCTCCAGCTCTCCTCGTGTCTCTGAGTCCTGACTCCATCAGAGCTCCAGCTCTCCTCGTGTCTCTGAGTCCTGACTCCATCAGAGCTCCAGCTCTCCTCGTGTCTCTGAGTCCTGACTCCATCAGAGCTCCAGCTCTCCTCGTGTCTCTGAGTCCTGACTCCATCAGAGCTCCAGCTCTCCTCGTGTCTCTGAGTCCTGACTCCATCAGAGCTCCAGCTCTCCTCGTGTCTCTGAGTCCTGACTCCATCAGAGCTCCAGCTCTCCTCGTGTCTCTGAGTCCTGACTCCATCAGAGCTCCAGCTCTCCTCGTGTCTCTGAGTCCTGACTCCATCAGAGCTCCAGCTCTCCTCGTGTCTCTGAGTCCTGACTCCATCAGAGCTCCAGCTCTCCTCGTGTCTCTGAGTCCTGACTCCATCAGAGCTCCAGCTCTCCTCGTGTCTCTGAGTCCTGACTCCATCAGAGCTCCAGCTCTCCTCGTGTCTCTGAGTCCTGACTCCATCAGAGCTCCAGCTCTCCTCGTGTCTCTGAGTCCTGACTCCATCAGAGCTCCAGCTCTCCTCGTGTCTCTGAGTCCTGACTCCATCAGAGCTCCAGCTCTCCTCGTGTCTCTGAGTCCTGACTCCATCAGAGCTCCAGCTCTCCTCGTGTCTCTGAGTCCTGACTCCATCAGAGCTCCAGCTCTCCTCGTGTCTCTGAGTCCTGACTCCATCAGAGCTCCAGCTCTCCTCGTGTCTCTGAGTCCTGACTCCATCAGAGCTCCAGCTCTCCTCGTGTCTCTGAGTCCTGACTCCATCAGAGCTCCAGCTCTCCTCGTGTCTCTGAGTCCTGACTCCATCAGAGCTCCAGCTCTCCTCGTGTCTCTGAGTCCTGACTCCATCAGAGCTCCAGCTCTCCTCGTCTCTCTGAGTCCTGACTCCATCAGAGCTCCAGCTCTCCTCGTGTCTCTGAGTCCTGACTCCATCAGAGCTCCAGCTCTCCTCGTCTCTCTGAGTCCTGACTCCATCAGAGCTCCAGCTCTCCTCGTGTCTCTGAGTCCTGACTCCATCAGAGCTCCAGCTCTCCTCGTGTCTCTGAGTCCTGACTCCATCAGAGCTCCAGCTCTCCTCGTCTCTCTGAGTCCTGACTCCATCAGAGCTCCAGCTCTCCTCGTGTCTCTGAGTCCTGACTCCATCAGAGCTCCAGCTCTCCTCGTGTCTCTGAGTCCTGACTCCATCAGAGCTCCAGCTCTCCTCGTGTCTCTGAGTCCTGACTCCATCAGAGCTCCAGCTCTCCTCGTGTCTCTGAGTCCTGACTCCATCAGAGCTCCAGCTCTCCTCGTGTCTCTGAGTCCTGACTCCATCAGAGCTCCAGCTCTCCTCGTGTCTCTGAGTCCTGACTCCATCAGAGCTCCAGCTCTCCTCGTGTCTCTGAGTCCTGACTCCATCAGAGCTCCAGCTCTCCTCGTGTCTCTGAGTCCTGACTCCATCAGAGCTCCAGCTCTCCTCGAGTCTCTGAGTCCTGACTCCATCAGAGCTCCAGCTCTCCTCGTGTCTCTTGAGTCCTGACTCCATCAGAGCTCCAGCTCTCCTCGTGTCTCTTGAGTCCTGACTCCATCAGAGCTCCAGCTCTCCTCGAGTCTCTGAGTCCTGACTCCATCAGAGCTCCAGCTCTCCTCGTGTCTCTGAGTCCTGACTCCATCAGAGCTCCAGCTCTCCTCGTGTCTCTGAGTCCTGACTCCATCAGAGCTCCAGCTCTCCTCGTGTCTCTGAGTCCTGACTCCATCAGAGCTCCAGCTCTCCTCGTGTCTCTGAGTCCTGACTCCATCAGAGCTCCAGCTCTCCTCGTGTCTCTGAGTCCTGACTCCATCAGAGCTCCAGCTCTCCTCGTGTCTCTGAGTCCTGACTCCATCAGAGCTCCAGCTCTCCTCGTGTCTCTCTGAGTCCTGACTCCATCAGAGCTCCAGCTCTCCTCGAGTCTCTGAGTCCTGACTCCATCAGAGCTCCAGCTCTCCTCGTGTCTCTGAGTCCTGACTCCATCAGAGCTCCAGCTCTCCTCGTGTCTCTCTGAGTCCTGACTCCATCAGAGCTCCAGCTCTCCTCGTGTCTCTGAGTCCTGACTCCATCAGAGCTCCAGCTCTCTCTCATGTCACCGGCAGCTGTCCGATCTGCTCGAAGGGATATCTGAAGTATTACTTAAATCGCAAAAATGCACGATCAATAACCGCTGCATTCTTTTAAGCATTTCTCGTGACGTTCTGCTCCAGAAAGCCGTCCGTCTGTTGCTGCCCATGCTTCCTCTCACCCACACCAGATGTCGGCTTCGTCCTCAGATACTGTGTGCTTACAGACGTGCCACAACGCGTGCTTCTCACCCGGCCTGGAACGCCACCAGCTGCACTGAGTCGTGCAGCTGGACAGCTCCCGACGGGGGGCGACCATCCCTTTCACATGGAGCTCTTGTGCCATGATTATAGAAGCTCCCTGCCTCGGACTTTGTGTGGATGCTCTGAGTCAGACAAAGCTGAACACACCCATTTCATATGCTGTGTGAGGAAGGGCGCTGCGTGATGACTGTAATCTGCAGACCTCACCCTCAGTGGTGTCTTAGAAGACTCCTTCTCTCTCTCAGCACCGGGCGCTTGCCTCAAAGGTGATACCTGTGACTCATCGCATTTTCCCTTTACGCTCTCAGGATCCTTTGGGCTCGGGATGTCAGCCTTCAAACAAGTCGAGTGTCGGGTTACTCCTCGTAAGAAGTCTTCGGGTGTCATGACAGAACTATGTATACCATGATGGACAGACGGATAGTATGAACAACAGAAGAGATATGCACACAATATCTGTCTTATGCCATAGTTGATTTTTGCATGTTTTAAAATTCAACATTCAACCAATGTGTGTCCCTACAGTATGTCAAGACTCTCGACCAAACATGATCACACGAGTGTGGGCGCGTGCTGACAGTCTGTATTTTCTGAAGATGTTATCAGATAAATGCTTTAGTGATGTGTTGATTTCATCTTAAAGGCTCAAATGCGTTTTAACTTGCGAGCTCATATTCTTATCTATTTACATCAGGAAACCCGCGCGTCACACTCTTTCTCACCCCTATAGTTTAACACTCAATGACGTCACTGAGAATTAGCCTCCGATGCTATTGCCCCTCTACGTGCCGTGCTGACCCTCGTGTGGTATCAGCGCGTCGGACGCGGTGAAGAAGCTGTAGTGTGCTTTCTTAGCAGTATGGCAACATATGGTTATAATGCTCATGATTATTAGGAGGAAAGTGGGCATCTGGGACCTTTGCTCATGTGGAGCTGCTGAACATACCCGTGATGTGTATATCTTTGCATAATGCATGGAGCAATCAGCTGGGATGGCGTTCGCACAGCGAGGGGCTCATGCTGGCTTATACAGTCTTTATTTCACTTTTAACACAAATGCTACC
Source organism: Champsocephalus gunnari (assembly GCA_036324595.1). Classification (NCBI taxonomy): domain Eukaryota; kingdom Metazoa; phylum Chordata; class Actinopteri; order Perciformes; family Channichthyidae; genus Champsocephalus; species Champsocephalus gunnari. The sequence continues at coordinate 28,182,486 of CM070448.1, read as the reverse complement.
GTGTTCCGCCGGCTGACAGCATTCATTATCGTGCAGCTGTTTCGGGCCCATCATATGGGTGACTAATATCAGGGAGTGGCCGTCGGCAGTGTCGTCGAGCGTGGGCTCGCAGAGGAGCACAAGGACAGCTGACTTAAGAGGAGCCTCCGCGCTAACAGGAAGCTAGGTTCTCATCGAGTCCTGCTCTCATGAGAGGCGTTAGTCTGATGAGGCTCGCTGCTCACACGGTCCCGTGTGGCTTCTGCTTCTTTAGGAGGGGCACCTTCTATATGGACACTTCTTTAGTGGGGACACTTCCTATTGGGAACTTCTTAGTGACAACTTCTATCGGGACACTTCTTTAGGGGACACCTTCTCTGGGCCACTCTTAGGGGGACGACCTCTATCGGACACTTCTCTGGGGACGGCTTCTATTGGACACTTGCTTTAGGGGACGACCTTCCTATCGGGACACTTCTTTTAGACGCCTTCTATTGGGTACACTTCTTTAGACACCTTCTATCAGGGACACTCTTAGGGGGACGTCCTTCTATCGGGACACATCTTTAGTACACTTTCTTTGACACCTTCTATCGTGACACGTCTTTAGGGACACCATCTATCGGAGACACTTCTTTAGGGGGACGCCTTCTATCGACACTTCATTGGGTACGCTTCTCTCGGGACACTGTCTCATTAGGGACACCTCTTCGGTACACTTATTTAGGGGGACGCTTCTACGGCACTTCTTTTGAGGGACGCATCTATGGGGCACACTTCTTAGGGACACCTTCTATCGGGACACTTATTTAGGGGGACGCTATCGTATTGGGACACTGCTTTAGGGAGCACATACTCTTTGAGGACGCTCTTCTATCGGGTCACTTCTTTAGGGGATGCCTATTCTATGGACACTTTCTTTAGGGGAGACGCTTCTATCGGACACTTCTTTGGGGGACGCCTTCTATGGGACACTTCTTTAGGGGAGCAGCCTTCGACTTGGACCGTCTTAGGGGACTGCCTTCTTTAGGACGCCTTCTAATCGGACACTTCTTAGGGTGGGACAGCACCTTCTATTGGGACACTTCTTTAGGGGACGCTGCTATCGGGACACGTCATTCTAGACGCTTCTATCGGACTCTTCTTTAGGTGGACGCCTTCTATTGGTACACTTCTTAGTGTCACTTCTATAGTGACGCTTCTATTGAGTCACTCTTTAGGTGACACTTCATGTTAGGGGACGCTTCTGATTGGTGGACACTTCTATAGGGGACGCCTATCTATCGGGATACACTTCTTTAGTGGGGACGCCTTCTATCGACACTTCTTTAGACGCACCTTCTATGACACTCTTTAGGCACTATCTTAATGGACGCTTCTATTGGGACACTTCTTTAGTACACACTTCTTTCAGGGGACACCTCCTATCGGGACGCTTCTATTAGGGGACGCCTTCTATCGGGACACTTCATTTGGTGGGCGCCTTCTATTGGGACACTTCTTTAGGGGGACACCATCATCTGGACACTTCTTTTGGGGGACACCTTCTATACGGACACGGAGCGATGTCTTGTTTAGATGATAAAAGAGAAAAAGTTCAAACGCTATATTTTCAAATGCCACTACGCAGCGTAGATTTGCGTTGACATCTTGAGTCTCGGAACTGTCCTCGGTAGACTTCAGTTTTTGTAAACATTTCATCAAAGCTCAAAAAACCGAGGCTCATGTTCCACGCGAAGGACAGAGGGTTTCAGAGGACAGAGGTGTCTGAGGACAGAGGTGTACTGAGACAGCGTGCTGATGACAGAGGGTACTAAGTGACAGAGGGTCATGAGGGACAGGGTCTACATGACAGAGTGTCTGAGGACAGAGGGTCTGTGACAGAGGGTCTGAGCAGAGGTCATAAAGACAGAGGGTCTGAGGACGGAGGGTCTAAGTCAGAGGGTTCTGAGGACAGAGGGTCTGAGACAGAGGGTCTGAGGACAGCGGGTCTGAGGACCAGTGTTGACTGAGGACAGAGGGTCTAAGGACAGAGGGTTGAGGAGGGGTCGTGAGGACAGAGGGTCTGAGGACACGAGGTACTGAGGGACAGAGGGTCTGTAGGACCGAGGGTCTTATTACATGTGATGTAAATCTAAACATACATCTCTTCTGCGCGACAGCTGAATAATAACAATAATAATATAATAATAATAATAATATACATAATAATAATAATACCTTGCGTCAGTATAAAAGCTCATTTCCAGACAAGCTGGCGGGTAAAGTCGTCCTAATTCACTGGAAACGTCAGACCTCGTTGATATGGCCGGCCTCCATCGTGCTCCACGCCATTAGGGCTGAATCTATATCGAGTCTCGAGACACTCGACACACACGTCGACGTGCGGACAGCAGCCTAGCGAACGGCGAAGACCGCTCACGCTACCAGGTCGAACTCAGATGCACGGTCCATCTCATCTATACGGGTATTTGAATGGAATGAGGCGTCGCAGACACACCACGAGCAGACTGCCAGCTCTCGAGTAGAAGATGCACGTGTTGTTATTGACTTCATTTACCATAAACTGATGGTGAGAGCCTTGTACTCATACGGCATTCCGTCACACACACACACTCTCACACACCACACACACACACACACACACACACTCACACACACACACCTCTGTCATTGCTCGTTTTCCCGTTGTTACATGTTGCATTCGGTATGTTGGAAAGGCCAGTACAGAAGAGGTGTGTGTGTGTGTGGTGTGTGTGTGTGTGTGTGTGTGTGTGACTTGTTGTTGTGGGTGTGTGTGTGAGTGTGTGGGTGTGTGTTGTGTGTTGTGTGTTGTGTGTTGTGTGTGTTGTGTGGGGTGGTGTGTGTGTGTGTGTTTGTTGCTGGTGTGTGTGTGTTGTGTGTGTGACTTGGTGTGTGTGTGTGTGTGACGTGGTGAGGTGTGTGGTGTGTGTGTGTGAGGTGTGTGTGTGTGTGTTGTGTGTGTGTGACATGTGTGTGTGTGTGTGTGTGTGACTTGTATGTGTGTGTGTGACTGTGTTGTGTGTGTGTGTGGGTGTGTGTGTGTGTGTTGTGATGTGTGTGTGTGTGTGACTGGTGTGTGCGTTTGTGTGTGTGTGTGTGTGTGTGTGTGTGTGTGGTGTGTGATGGTGTGTGTGTTGTGACTGGTGTGTGTGCGTGTGTGTGTGTGTGTGTGCTGTGTGTGCATGCGTGTGTTGTGTGTGTGACTGGTGTAGTGTGTGTGTTGTTGTGTGTGTGTTTGTGGTGTGTGTGTGTGTGTGTGTGTGTGTGTGAGTGTGTGTGTGTGACTGTGTGCATTGTGCTGGTGTGTGCGTGTGTGTGGTGTGTGTGTGTGATGTTTGTGGGTAGTGTGTGTGAGTTGTGTGTGTGTGTGGTGAGTGTGATGT
>CM070448.1:28169100-28174100 GCA_036324595.1 Champsocephalus gunnari | reverse complement strand
CAGCGCAGGATCGCCTCTCAGTTTCATTCAACCTTCTAACATTCAAATAAATCCAGTTATACGTAAATATGAAATCAGACCATTTCATAATGATCTTCTTTAGTGAGACGGGATGCCACAGGGAGCCAGCTGCTGCAGCGGCTCCGAGTCAAGAGCAGAGGTCAACGAGAGTCTACGAGAGGTCAACGAGAGGTCAACGAGAGGTCAACGAGAGGTCAACGAGAGGTCAACGAAGGTCAACGAGGTACATAGATGTGTGGAAACAAGACAGAAATCAATCAACATTCACACTTTGACTTCCACAGATCCATGATGGATACGTGCATGATTTAATACACATGGTGTGGGTCAGGGGTTCCCAACCTCTTTTCCCAAGAGCGAAATGACTCCTATCGAAGTTGCGCCCCCCCCCCACACACACACAAGGCGCAATGTACCAGCGGTAGTAAAGTTTAAAAGTCTCAAATTAAATTAAAGGACGCGCAAGATTCTGCCGATGTGTTTCTGTGGATTCAAAGTCGTAAATAATCAAAATGGAGGACAACGACTATGCTTAAACAGCGCTGATCCTGACTAGCCCGTTTGGGACGCTTACGGCAGAAGAAAACATTTCTATAAAGAAGAATTATACATTTCTGTCTTTTTATGACGTTATACACTTGAATCTTTATTAAATTTAATCAATTATTTTTTATATTTTATGTAATGTTGAGACTAAGTGCTATCAGTACAATTTATATAACCAAAAAATCTAAATATGATATTTGGCCTCAAATCATCGAGGGCGCCCCCCCCGCGATCTTTGGCGGCCGCCCAAGGGTGTCGCGCCCCCCAGGTGGGAACCACTGGTTCGGAGAATGTGCTATTAAATGCACAGAAAGTGTTGGATCAGTCAACAATATGTTGGGTTAAGTGATTGTGTATAGTGTATCTTCTTAAACCATATCATATATCATGTTTTATCTTGTAAATGTTGTGTGTGCAATGGCTATCAGAAAGAAATCCTGATTATTAATCTATAGTTTAATCTCATATGTTTACATTTCATAAAGATTATCTTGAATTCAACAATGTGTATTTCCTTAGAGTTACTCCTGTTCAATGTAATGAGTTTTTATCGAGTATAGTATTCAATAAATCACGTTTTACGATCATGGAGTGACTGCCGCAGAGCCAGCTGTCCGCTGACGTCACTCAACAGCACCATATGGAGCCCGCAAGCATGCTGTACAAGTATTATTAAGATGTTGTAATCCAAATTAACTGAATGAAATTTGTATACCTTCATATTTCAGCAGGTATCTGTGTGTCTCGTGCGTGGAGACTCTGTGTTACTCAGGTCAGTTTAAATAAAGTTATATTAAGAAGCTGAACGAGAGTGAGACTCGCGAAAGAAACTACAAATCCGTCCACGCTCGTGTGAAAACATCACCCCGAAATATGATGCATTCAGGCCTTTTAATAGTGACGGATTACAGCGCTCAACGTGGACAGAGTATGGTTCGTCTGCACAGTGTTATATTATTGATATAACTATTATAATAATGTAAATAAAATCGTTAGTTGATTTATTCTATAGCTTTCGTGTTTTCATAGATGTTGAAAATGTTTATTTAATCACGGATTAAATGTAAAATATGTTATACTCATAATGTAGGCTTGCTGTTTTCTCCTACATACATGGATATTTCTCGTTTAATAACTATATCATTGAAATATGTGATTATTCAGATTAAAATACGACCATTTGGCGTAAATATTGGATTCAAATACGCATCCAAACATGTCTAAAATGACACCAAACACTAAATATATAAGCAATAATGTACAAATGTCTCCTATGCGCAAGCTTACTTATACACACGTGTAAGGTGAATACAAATAGCACATTCAGCACATTTCCCCATGATTTGTTAATAGTTTCCTACAGCCTGAACGCACCACCGTAGTTGCAGTCATTCAGAGCTTCTCTCCCGCAGAACAACAGCTACCTCCTGTCCGCAGTGAGTACCCTTTCTCTCAATTATCACCCACAATACCTGTCCTCCTCTTACCTGCGTGAGCGTCAGTACTGTCGCGTACTAAGGGTAACAGAGCGGGTTTGATCCGGCTGTTGTTTTTAGTCCCAAAGGCCTGCGCGAGGGGTTTGTGCCCAGCGTGCTCCTTTGTTCCAGCTGTTGTTCGACAAAGGGAAGCTGCTGTTATTCAGCACTCACCCTCCTCGCTCACCGTCTCATCTTACTCAGTGGATATTAACTATTGATTTAGCGATATAAAGTGTCCGCGTGTAACCCAGAGTGCAGTATGTCTCGATAGCACGAGTCAGAATCGATTTATTTGACACTTATGATTTATTTAAAGAAAGCAGCAAAATATAATACTTTTACTGTCAAATAAAACATTGATATTCAACCGGCGAGCTGCGCAGGTCAAGAGAGGTATCGTTGGATTAGAAGCATGTCACATTATATATAGATGAGGGTGCAGGGTATATATATAATATATATAATATACAAATATATAGCGGTTTTGTGACAGATTTTAATCCGTTTTTGTCCCTTTCTAGGATGCTGCTCATCTAAGCTCACACCCCTGGTGTGAAAGAAGCTTTCTAACAAAGAGCATAACATCCACGCATGTACACACGGATACTTCGTACGCGCTATAGCTGGGATGTTAGAGAACTACAGCACTGGAGCTGTAATGTGGGAAGGCTGGTATGTAGATGGGTACTGTAGTAATCCCACGGAAATGCAGATGTGAAACCGTGTTTCACGCTTTCTAACACCAATGGAGGGGCGCAGGGTACTACACGATGCTTCTTGTATCCTCTGGCGATTAAATTAGAGGCTCTCCATTCCCAGGGTCTTTCCTCCCCCTAGTTGTTGAGCCCTCAACTTGCACCATGACTTCTCGGACAACGATGAGACCGGCAGCGAATCTGTCCGAGTCCTGGAGATCCGGGAGCTTCGGACCAGTACCTGGAGCCGCAAACTAGCTTCAAAAGTCCTGGAGCCTCCCCGTGCTGAACGACGCCCGTGTGGCCCTGGAGAGAGTGCAGGCTTCCATGTGAGGACCCCGGAGACCCCCTCCCCGGGCGGACTTCTCCCGTCGGCCTCCAGCATCGTTGGGGTTAAGCACTCTGCACCGGCACGAAGAAAACCTGGTTCTCCCTCATCCCGCCTCGTCTGCATCGTTAGACGATACGTGCGGGTCATTCATGAGGATTCGCGCTGCTTCCTGTTCTGCATGTGCTACCTCACCTTCATCCAATCCTGATGGTTCCGGTACCTGAGCAGCGTCATCACCACCATCTGAGAAGAGGTACTTTGGCGTCCTATCGCATAGACACTCTGAGCTCTGTTAAAGTCCCCGATCATCCGCCTCTTCATCATATATACACAGTATCAGACATATCCAGAGCCTGTCTCTGATTGCTGGAACACCAAACAGATCATTGCAGCATTACCCACAATCCCCTCTGTTTCAGCCCTGTTCCAAAGTGCTGATTCTCTTCTGTTACTTCAATGACATATGACACCTCCCCCACGCCCCTCTGAGGAGAGAGATAGAGAGAGATAGAGAGTAGAGAGAGAGAGAGAGTGAGAAGAGAGGAGAGAGAGTGAGAAGAGAGAGATAGAGAGGAGAGAGAGGAGAGAGGAGAGAGAGAGAGAGAGAGAGAGAGGAGAGTGGAGAGAGAGGGAGAGTGAGAGAGAGAGAGAGAGAGAGAGAGAGAGAGAGAGAGAGAGAGAGAGAGAGAGAGAGAGAGGAGAGAGAGCCCCCCCCCCCCCCCCCGAGAGAGAGAGAGAGAGAGAGAGAGGAGAGAAAAAGAGAGAGGGAGAGAGAGGAGAGAGACGAGAGAGAGAGAGACGAGAGAGAGTGAGACGAGAGAAGAGAGAGAGAGAGACGATGGGAGGAGAGAGAGAGAGAGAGGAGAGAGTTGGTTAAATGGGGGGGGGGGGGCGGGGTTTACCTTGTTGCTGATTGGCTAATGGTTACACAGACAAAACGCGTTATGACATCACAAGGTGTCCAAAAATTTATGATCGGCTCGTTTTCAGACTGACAGAGTGGATTTTGTCTCCAGTTAGGAGTTCTTTAACTTCGTTTTACTGCCCCTCAACTGGTACAGCCTCAGGAGCTCTGTATCCGGGGTTTCCTCGTCAGCTGCTTCGACATCGGCAAGCCTCTGGTGGTTGGTCTTCCTCTCCTTACTTCGGTGGTCGAGGTTCAGAGACCCCGCTGGCTCGCCGTGGGCGGCATCTCATCGCGGTGGGGGGGCGGCGCTATTTCTCCCTGCCGACACTTCATCTCCCCGCCCTACCAGATCCAGCAAGATGAAAATCGTCCACGGGGAGGGAGGACCGTGTCAGAGCCGGCACGAACGGCACCGCGAGAGTAAGCGGACGCGGGTCGTTCCCCAGGGAACCAGGAGGGGAACGAGCACAGTCTGTACGTCACTCTGTTCCATCGGGCCTCAGATTCTGGTGGGCAGGGGGTCCACGCCCATCTACACCCTGGGGGACCCACGGACCGGACGAAACGGGAGAAGGAGAACGCTTCTCTCTAACCTGGGTGAGTCCAGATCCGTTTCCATGGCTTTCACTGGACGAATTGTCGTTTCCTTTCTTTTGAACCTTCCAGGTGTAGATTTTCGTTGTCTCGTTACTTCACCCCCTCTCTAGTTGCATTTAATACGTTTACGCGTGGTTGTTCCTGTAATCCCGCGAACAGTCAGACACGCACGGCTGAAACATGGCTTTGTTAGCGGTGCGTCCTCTCGGAGTGCTGGACGTTTGATTGGAATCATTCGACTGGTTTTGAACTGGTTTTGAAACTCGTGCTGTTAACCCTCAGAGTGAATGCACTTTGTGAGTCCTTTTTCACCTCTGCACCATGCACCATGCACCATGCACCATGCAGCCTCTGTGGCATGGCAACCTCTGCACAAGAGGGGAGGGAGAGGGGTGAGGAGAGAGCCAGAGAGGAGAGAGAGAGAG
>CM070448.1:28136699-28168600 GCA_036324595.1 Champsocephalus gunnari | reverse complement strand
CCTCCTCCCTCTCCCTCTCCCCTCCTCTCCCTCCTCCCTCCCCTCCTCCTCTCTCCTCCCTCCCTCCCCTCCTCTCCTCCTCCTCTCCCCTCCCTCCCCCTCCTCCTCCTCTCCCCTCCTCCTCTTCTCTCCCCTCTCCTCCCTCCTCCCTCCCCTCTCCTCCTCCCTCCTCCTCCCCCTCTCCTCCCCCTCCCTCTCCCCCTCCTCTCTTCCTCCTCTCCTTCCTCCCCTCCTCCTCTCCCTCCTCCTCTCCCTCCCCCCTCTCCTCCTCTCCCTCCTCTTCCCTCCTCCCCTCCTCCTCCTCCCTCCTCTCTCCTCCTCTCCCCTCCTCTTCCTCTCTCCTCCTCCCCTCCTCCTCTCCTCCCCTCCCCTCTCCTCCTCTCTCCCTCCTCTCCTCCTCCTCCTCTCCTCCCCTCCTCCTCTCCTCCTCCCTCCTCCCTCTCCTCCTCTCCTCTCCCCTCCCTCTCCTCCCTCTCCTTCCTCCCCTCCTCCTTCCTCTCTCTCCCTCCTCCTCCTCTCTCCCTTCCTCCTCCTCCCTCCTCCTCTCCTCTCCTCCCCTCCTCCTCCTCCCTCCTCCTCCCTCTTCCTCCTCCTCCTCTCCCTCTCCCTCCCTCCCCTCTCTCCTCCTCCTCCTCTCCTCCTTCCCTCCTCTCCTCCCTCCTCCTCCTCCTCCCTCCTCTCTCCTCCTCCTCCTTCCTCCTCCCTCCTCCTCTCCTCCCTCCTCTCCTCCTCTCCCCTCCTCTCCCTCCTCCTCTCTCCCTCTCCCTCCTCCTTCCCCCCTCCTCTCTCCCCCTCTCCTCCCTCCTCCTCCTCCTCCCTCTCCCTCCTCCTCTCCTCCCTCTCCTCCCCTCCTCTCCTCTCCCCTCCCTCCCCCCTCTCCCTCCTCCTCCTCCTCCCCTCCTCTCCCTTCTCCTCCCTCCCTCCTCCCCTCCTCTCTCCCCTCCCCTCCTCCCTCCTCCCCTCTCCTCCTCTCCTCCCCTCCTCTCTCCCTCCTCCTCCCTCCCCCTCTCCTCTCTCCCTCCTCCCTCCCTCCCTCCTCCTCCTCTCTCCCTCCCCTCTCCTCCTCTCCCTCTCCTCCTCCCTCTCCCTCCTCTCCCTCCTCCTCCTCCTCCCTCCCCCCTCCCTCTCCCCTCCCCCTCCCCTCCTCCCCTCCCTCCCTCTCCTCCCCCTCTCCTCCCCTCCTCCCTCCTCCTCCCTCTCTCCTCCCTCCTCCTCTCCCCTCCTCCCTCCCTCCCTCCTCCTCCCCTCCTCCCCTCCTCTCCCTCCCTCCCCTCCTTCCTCCTCCCCCTCTCCCCTCCCCCTCTCCTCCCCTCCCCCTCCTCCTCTCCCTCCCTCCTCCCCTCTCCTCCTCCTCCCTCCCCTCTCCCTCCCTCCTCTCCCCCTCCTCCTCCTCCCTCCCCCTCCTCCTCCTCCCTCTCCTCCCCTCTCCTCCCTCCCCCCTCCTCCTCCTCCCCCTCTCCTCCCCTCCTCTCCTCCCTCTCTCCCTCCTCCTCTCCCCTCTCCTCCTCTCCCCTCCCTCCTCTCCCTCCTCTCTCCTCCCTCTCCCCTCTCCCTCTCCTCTCTCCTCCCTCCCTCCCCCTCCCTCCCTCCTCCTCCTCTCCTCCCCCTCTCCCTCCCTCTCCCCTCCCCCTCCTCCTCCTCCCTCCCCTCTCCTCCTCCCCTCTCCCTCCTCCCTCTCCCCTCTCCTCCCCCCTCCTCTCCTCTCCTCCCCCTCCCTCCTCTCCTCCTCCCCTCCCTCCTCCCTCCCTCCCCTCCCTCTCCCTCCCCTCCTCCTCTCCCTCTCTCCCCCCCTCTCCCTCCTCCCCCTCCTCCTCCCCTCTCTCCTCCCCCCTCTCTCCTCCCTCCTCCCTCTCCCCCTCCCTCCTCTCCCTCCCTCCCTCTCCTCTCCTCTCCCTCCCCTCCCTCCTCCCCTCCCCCCTCCTCCCTCCTCCTCCTCTCCTCCCTCTCCCTCTCCTCCCCCTCTCCCCTCCTCTCCTCCTCCCCTCCCCCTCCTCCCTCTCCTCTCTCCCCTCCCCTCCCTCTCCCTCCTCTCCTCTCTCCCCCTCCTCCTCTCCTCCTCCTCCCTCCCCTCCTCTCCTCTCCTCCCCTCCCTCCTCTCCTCCCCTCTCCTCTCCTCTCCTCTCCCTCCCCCTCTCCTCCTCCCTCCTCCTCTCCTCCTCCTCCTCTCCCTCCTCCCCCTCCCTCCCCCCTCCTCTCCCCCTCCTCTCCCCTTCCTCCTCCCCCCTCCCTTTTCCCCCCCTCCACTCCCCTTCCTCCTTCCTCCCTCCCCTCTCTCTTCCCCCTCCCAACTCCCTCGCCTTCCCTCCTCCTCCTCTTCTCCCTCCCCTCCTCACTCCTCCTCCTCCCCCTCCTCCCCCTCTCCTCTCTCCCTCCCTCCCCTCCCTCCCTACCTTCCTTCCTCCTCCCACCCCTCCTCTCCCTTCCCCCTCCCCTCCCTTCCTCCTCCTCCCCCCTTCCTCCCTCCCCCCTCTCCTCGTCACTCCTCCTCCCCCCTCCCTCCCCTTCCCCTATTCCTCCTCCCCCTCTTCCTCCTCCCCCCCCTCCTCCTCCTCCTCCCCCTCCTCCTCTAATATCTTGGCCCTTTTTTTTTTTCCCCACAGCCTCATCCCTCACGCCTTCACCCACGGACATGTCACACGGCTGTTTCCATGACAGCACGAACGCAGAGACGACGGACACGACGCCAGATCTGTTGCACACCAACTTAACCGGGAGAAAAAACACTTCCCATTAACCCCCGTGTTACATTCATTTAGGTATTTATTTAACGCAGTTATTGCAGGAGACAATCCGTGTCATGTGTGCACTTTCACTGCCCCAGTGCAAACCCGCAAAAACTGGAAGTCAGGATACTGTATCCCACGGGGGGGGGGGATTCGATGCTTCTAGTGAACGAAACGGGGAAAAAACGTGTTTAATTAACCGGTGTGACTTCGTGCAGTCCGTCTGACTGTACCGGCAGATTAATGTAGTTATTTATTTATGTAGAGTGCGCTATTCCAACTGAACCCTGTCATATGCACCTAAGAAATCAGTCTTCGATTGATACAAACTATCCGATGAGAGCAAGAAATGGGTTATCTAAATATGCTCATTATTAATTAGCAGTATGATGTATTATAACACATAGTGTACCACTATCATACCATCAAGTTATCAGACTGTCTGGACCGGGTCCTGTCCTGTGAGTTAAATGATATATAACAACCAGCAACCAATGTGGCTAACCGAGGCTAACCATGACTAACCGAGGCTACCAACGTGCTATCCGAAGCAAACCAATAGCTGAACCGAGCTTCCAATACTAACCGATGCTACCCAACGAGCTACCGAGGGCCTAACCAACGAGCTAACCGAGCTAACCAATGAGCTAACCGAGGCTAACCATCAGCTAACCGAGCTAACCAATGAGCTAACCGAGCTAACCAATGAGACTAACCGAGGCTAACCAAGACTAACCGCGCTAACCAATGAGCCTAACCGAGCTAACAATGAGCTAACCGAGCTAACCAACGACTAACCGTAGGCTAACCAATGGGCTAACCGAAGCTCCGATGCTAACCAAGGCTAACCAATGTGCTAACCGAGGCGAACCAACGAGCTAATCCGAGCTAACCAACGAGCTAACCGAGCCTAACCAACGAGCTAACCGAGGCTAGACTGACCCGTCAAACTGTCCGGTCATACGCTCCTAATTACAAACGTCAATCTGAATGTTCTATTCTATCCGATGGAATATTGGTATTGTGACGCTATGTAGATATATATGGTTTTTAATGATACAACAGTAGTATGATAAAGCAAGAAAGAGTAATACAAATATCACCTTTATTAGTTAGTTGTATGATATCATTACACACTGTTACCTACTATCATACCAGTCAAACTTATCCAGGCTGTCGGGACCGGTCCTGGTTCCTGTGTGTTTAATGATAATTAACCAACCGAGCGACCATATCCAAACCTAACTAAACACAACGAGCTAACCGAGGCTACCACGAGCTAACGCGAGGCTAACCAACGAGCAACCGAGCTAACCAACGAGCTAACCGAGGCTAACCAACGAGCTAACCGAGGCTAACCAACGAGCTAACCAGCTAACCACTGAGCTAACCGAGCTAACCAACGAGCTAACCGAGCTAGTCTGTCGTCAAACTGAGTCTCCGAATGTAGTATGAATGAGTATACAAATCTCACATATTATTTTGTATATGAGATCATTATCACAAGTTACCAACTATCATACCAGTCAAAGTATCCAGGCTGTCTGGACCGTCCTGTCCTGTGAGTTAAATGATAAATAACCCGAAATATCACATGTCACCCCTCTCCACATGATTACAGATGTCTTGCTTGTGTCATCTGATATCGCGATGAACAAGAGATAGTGAAACTGTCTTCAGATTGTCCTACGATGCGTCAATGGTTCTCCGAACATGAACCCATTTAGAATAACTGTGGTTAAACCACGAAAGCCTTCAGATGTTGGCGGGTCAATTTCGACCCATGGTTTATCTCTGTCCTGACGATCATCCATTATTAGGTATGAGAGTTATTACTATATTATTATGGTGCGTGGTGGCGAAGTCCATAGGAGTTGGCTTGACAACGGAAGTCACGTCACCATTCTAGACAAGTTTGCTACCGAGTGTCCCTGAGCAAGCACCGTCAAAAGGGCTGCTCCGAACACTTGGATTTTATTCGAAATGCAGAGAAACATTTCCCACGAGGATTAATATAAATAAAGTCCATATAAGATGGATTATGTAATCATAACCTACCATCCCGTTGTAATTACGTTACGGCCCAAAACCCATCACACCTGCATATGCACACGCGCATGTCAGTGTTCAAGTACATATTCTTCGAGATAGTGCGTTCCCTGTGGGAGGGGAGGACCAGTGCATGTTGCGGAAATGATTGTTACAGTGATGAAGGGAGGGGGAGGGGTGTCGAGTCAAAGATGTAGTTCGTACTGGCCACATTGACCCTGATTAGAGCCCGCAACACCAATGATACACTTCTATGTTTTAAAGACCTTCACTTGCTAACGTCAGAATCGTTTCGTATGTTTCTATATCTGTCAGTCGAGACATCGGTGAACGAGAGCGTAGTTATTATAACATGTTTAACTTGAAACGGAGACCTGAACACACATAAGTTACCTGAGAAAATATCACATTTAATAAGCGCGCGTACAATGGTAGCTTATTATATAATACGTTCATATACACCATAACGTGTGGAATCTTAGCTCGAATGACCTTACAGAATGCACTTTATGTGTAGTATGGTATGATATTAACGACTGATCGTTTTAAAGCATGGACGAAATGTTTCGCTATTTTCTTACATGCTTACATATCAAACACGATGAGGCGGATCTAGCGTTTTCATAGTGGCACTGCTAGGAGACATTAATATACATCTATGTGTTTCAATTGTGCATTTTAGTGAGCTTCAGAGCCTCTCCTTGACCAGCGACACAGAGCAGAGTTACAGAACAAGGTCATGTGTTACATCACTGTGTGACGTCAACTGATGACAAAGGCAAAGTCACGCGATACTTATCGGTTGCCGTTTGTGTCCCTCGAGCTCAACACAGCTTGATTCGTCTTGATCACGCCGCACATAGAGCCGCACGACAAGTACTCAGCGGTGTGTGTGCGGGACATGACAGCTGTGTGAGGAGACCGCACACACACACCTCACACTCTTACTCAGTGTGCGAAGCAACTCACCAGAACAGCTGCCAAGTGCACTGTATAAACATCCACGTGCTCCGCATGACGTCCTCTGTGTCGCTCGAGCAAACAAACAGCGCCATCACTGGAAATGTCCACACAACTACCAGAGCTATGTCTATGATTCAAACGAGCATGCTACTCACCAAAGACAACCGAAGGCGACTGCTCACTGCAGAATGCATCTGAGAAAGCCGTCCCAGTGCATGCCGCGTGTCTCATCTCACTCCCAACCATTCACACGTCGATAGTAAGGAAGAGTTGACATCCGACTTCCCGCATCCAAGGAGCAACTGGTTTATTAAAAAAAATGGCCTCAGAACAGATACACGCAACTATTCGATATAAACTGAATAGTTTATGTGTTTTTTCCTGTACTATATGTGTATGGTCCGTTCATAGGTACACGATGACGCCGCAATGTCTTGTTTCAGCCAAAGCAATGACTTTATCTGAGATATAGATTGACAAAAGCGAATTACTGTATTCTGAAGCCTGATTTTCCAGTAAAATGCGTATAGATGTTCTGCTGCTCGAGCTCAGCTGTCTATAGGAGTGCATGCATCATGTTTCTGTTTGGACTGCTCTGAGTTTACTTTGCTTCCCTCGTCACCGTCAGATCGACTGAAAGCCATCACATCCCCGCAGAGTCTGTCCCATCGAGGGCAGAGAGATCCGCAGCACCCGCGCGGTCTAGCAGGCCTCCTCCCGCTGCATCAACCCGAGGAAGAGGCTTAGACAGTCTCTGAAATGCACGACGTGTTAGTCCCGGAGCAGTGGAGCCTTACAAGAGAGCATCTCCGAGCTCAACACAGCCTCTCTGAGAGCATGCTCGCCCTGCACAGAGCAGCTCCAATGGTACTAAATCTCAATAAAGGACGCTGAGCGCTGTCGCCATGTTGTGTCGCATACATAGACGTGTTGAATGTTTAAAAAGCTGCATGTTTCATGCGCCCACGCGTCTGCAGCATGCACACACTGCAGATCTGATGTGGTCCTAGTAATCCACACACAAGAAGCCTGGACGTGTCCCATGTTGTGAGATCACACACATTAAGTTGTGATATGTTTAAATGCTGCAGTGTTTTCATTTCCACGCGTTTGGATCTTGGGCACGCACACACACATCTTAATACCCAATCTTCCGTAATCCTCGAAAAGTAGAATGACCGCTGATTGTGTACACCAACTCAAAGTACACGCAGCTACTGCTCACTACTGCCCCGCGTTCTTCTTCAGGCTATGCCCCTTCTTTCTGGACACTTTGCGGGTTAGCTCTGCGTGCTAACGAGCCTGTGCAGTCACGCAGCAGCACTCCACACTGCAAACCCATGAGAGAAACCCTAGTGCACGCAGAGCTCCATGCTCCCTGCAGACATGTCCTCCACATCCCGGGACAAGAGCATGTTGGACAACGAGCCTCAACAACACAGAACCCGCTGTAAGCACGCTTGAGTCGGAGAGAAGTATCGCTCCTGCCGCGCGTATTTCTGACCTACGCAGACTAAAGCTAACGGTTAGCATGCCAACTCGTACCGTGTTGTGCACGTCACTCAGCTATAAAAACAACACATATGAAACAAATGTGCAGCATAGCTCACTTTAAAATGTCCACATGAGGCGTAGTGTGGGTTACCCGCTGACAAGCAGTGCAATAAGTGGCTCGGCTCGCGTCTCTCTGTGTAATTCCTGCAGAAAACACTATTGACTTACCGAGGAGCTAGACATCCTAACGCCGAAGCCAGACAGTCACACAGCCGAATGTACCCTTTGCCTCGTTCGCACCGTCGAAACTCCTACGCGTCCCCTGCGAACACGAACCCAACACTATAGGTACTCACGGTGAGAGAGTTGGTTTCCCTGTCGTCCGGTGTAAATCCTGTTTCCAATGCTCTCTGACCTTCGTGGTAGTGAAACAACATTTGTGCTGCTGACGTCCGCCATGTTCTCCACCTGCTGGTCGCGACGACTGTTTATCATCCTCCCCCACACGCAATCATTCGCGGGCTCCGTGCGTACATCACCTGTGTCACGATGCTGTCGCAGCAGCACTCGCACGCTTTCCCCACCGTGAAGTGAAAACATGTTGTTGTGTGAGCAAAAGAATAACACAAAAAGACATCCAAACTCTTACGGTTACAAGGAAAGGTGTGATCAATACAGCAGACTACACCGTGGATGACTGCGTACTAACATGAGCACATAAGGTTTTAGATGTATATCAAACACGTTAAAGACGCGCCATTCATCTGTATGTCATATTAATACTAAAGTCAAAATAAAACCCCATGGAAAACTCAGGGACAAGTGGTGTAATACATCACATGTACGGGCCAGTGGAATACTGCGTTACTAACATGAGGTCTTGAATCTGTGCTAGTCAACATGATGATTATTAAGTACTGAGTACTCCATCATGTTATTGTGATGCCTCATATACAGACACAATACATACCCTTCACTTAGATGGTAGGTTTAAGTGACAAAAAGAACCCATAACAACCCAGTTATAAGGAAAAGTGTTGCAATGCTTCAAACTTACACCAGTGAAATGATTGATGCATGAATTAGGATTGATATAAACATATACACATTAACGCCATACCTGATGATCTTACACTTCTAATTTCTTATTTAAGTGCATGTTGTGGTGACATACTCTCAATTGAAACTCAGTGAATACAAGGAGAATGTATATAAACCTAAATAGAGACCTTTTCAAACTTTTGACATTCCACATTACCGTATATTGTAATATACATGTTATACTTTGAAGTACAAGTACATGTCTCGTAACTGCTTATGTATATAAAATACTTTTTTAGTAGACATTCTTACAGTATGTTACTTACATATTTTTGAGCACATTCGTTTATTTAAGTTATCATCTATGTAATAAGTGTAATTTTTACACTTTACTCTACCTCGTCAATTCCCATGAATTATTATTGTGCATCTCATTTCTTATGTCAACATACCCTGTGTATATATAACATTTTGTATATGTTATGATTTAGAATTATATATATTATATATATATAGATATTCTTGAATTATTCCAATAGCTCTCAGTTTCGATTGACTGTGTGGTAACTGTCCACGTATCACAGTGACGCGTTCTCAGTCAAAACACGAGCAACAGCGACACTGGTGGCGAACACGGCGTATTACAACAGTGTGTTCCACACGGCTATAAATACTTGTGACTCTCCGATCAAAAATATATGTGCAAATGAATAAAAACGATGTACAGAAACTATGTAGAATAGACCAGATATCACATACTGTACTTATCAAAAAATATTATAATATGACACACTTTTTAACACAGTAGATAGACGAGTAAATGATCGTTGTGTCATTTGGAGTGACGAGTTTATATAAGATACACACAGCTCGTTCTTTTTCTTAAAACATTTTAGTCCTTCCTCTGTAGAGAGACAAAACATCAGGTCCAGTTAGAAATAGCACTGCTGGAGTAAAGTGGACTCATCGACGTTTAGGTAACTGGTCATTCATGCTAGAAATATACCCGCGTTACCGTCATGATTATGTCATGGCAAGTGAGAGTGATCGGCGTACATCACACGCCAGCCTAAACGTGGTATAAGAGCAATAACGGGCCAGAAACACATGATAACAACAGATATCCATTGAGACAGCAAGAAACCATACGAACCAAGCACGCTGAAGGAGTATGCCCGAATTAAACAATGAAATTTAAATCTCACTCAACATACAGTGTGCTCGTGTGTCGACGGTTTCATTTATTGGTTAGGGTTCATCTCAACACTCAACAGCTGCAAAGACCAACGCTACCTCAGGCACTTTGCAGAAATTCTGACAGTGGATATACGCGAAGTCTTGTATTATCTTCCTCATGACTTTGCTACTGACAAACGGTCTTTTCTGAGAGTCTGAAGGCACTGTGTGCGACCTTCACTTGTGGAAAAATAATAGGTTTACATTTAGAATGCAGCCAGCTGAAGAATGTCTATCCGAGCGCTTGGCTTACAAAGTGAAGTGGGTGACATCACGGCTGAATGCATCGTCTTTGATCGATTACGCAGAATTATACGGGGACATTAACACGTCTTCCTGAATTTTTAAAATACACTCCCTGTAGCAAAACACTCGCTCATAGCTCTCTAAATATTTTTGTGTTTTACTCGATTTCGTCTTTCATAGAAATGCACAGCAGAGCGCGACGCCTGAAATAACGCGCGCTGGAAATGCTTGTGGGGATTGCGAGGAGCGAATGATTTATACGACTTCTCTTCGTCGCTCTCGTGATCCGCCTCGCCGCGTCTCACTCCGTTCACTATCACTTCCGTTGGCTAAAAGAGAGAAGAAGAGTTTCAATGAACCCGAAAGCATGGAGACAATAATTACATCCCTCACACTATTTAACTCCTGTTGATATGTATATGCGATCATTATCTGCGGTATGTTGTCTTTTTTATCACTAATTATTTTATAATGTGTATTTATTATTTATAATAGCCTGGTTTTCTTTTCTTTGGGTTCTTCCCAGCATCCGCGTGTTCTCATATCCATGCAGAGGACACACTGATGTGTAGGTGTGTGTGTGTGTGTAAGTGTGTACGTGTGTGTGTGGTGTATAGCTGGTGTTGTCAGTAGTGTAGCTAGCTGTATTGTGCACTCTGTGTGTGTGTGTGTGTAGGTGTGTGTGTGTGTAGCTGTGGAGTTTGTGTGTTAGGGGTGTGGTAGTAGGTGTGTGTTGTAGTGTGTGTAGGTTGTGTTAGTGTGTGTGTAGTGTGTAGTGTGTGTTGTATGTGTGTGTAGGTGATGTGTGTGTGTGTGTAGCTGTGTGAGTGTGTGTAGCTGTGTAGTGTGTGTGTAGACTGTGTATTGTGTGTTACTGTGTAGCTGTAGGGTGCAGCTTGTAGGTGTGTGTAGTCTGTGTGTAGCTGGTAGATGTATATATGCGGTTGTTGTCAGGCTGTGTGTGTGCAGACCTCTGTTGTGTTGGGTGTGTGTGGTGTGGGTTGGGTGTGTGTGTGTGGGTTGTGTGTGTGTGGGGTGGTGTGTGTGTTCTGCTAGTGTGTGTAGCCGAGTGTGTGTGTGTCGCTGAGTGGTGTGTGTGTGTAAGCTGAGGTGTGTGGTGGTCGCGAGGTGTGGTGTGTGTGTTGTAAGCTGAGTGATCGGCAATCTAATATACAGAATGCGTTGTGTGTGTGTGTGTACTGAGTGTGTGTTGTGTGTACTGTGTGTGTGTGTGTAGCTCGTGTGTGTCTCAAACAAAAATACAGAATTGTGTGTGTGTGTTGTGTGTGTGTGGCTGAGTGTGTGTGTGTGTGTGTGTGTGTAGCTCGAGTATGTGAGTAGCGCTGTGTGTGCAGCTCGTGCGAGCTGAGTGTGTGTGTTAGCTGGGTGCAGCTGTGTGTGTGTGTGTGTGTCGCTGTAGATGTGGGTGCAGCGGGTGTGGTGTAATGTGTGGAGTAATTTCTGTGTGTGTGCAGCGCTGTGTGTGTGTATGTGTAGCTGTGTAGCTCTGTGTGTGTAGCCCTGTGTGTGTTGCAGCTCTGTGTGTGTGTGTGTGTGTGTAGCTCTTGTGTAATCTGTGTGGGTGGTGTGGTCGTGGTCACCTTTGGCCTGCTCGTCTTGCTCTGTCCGCAGCCGGCGTTTCTTCCTCAGCTCTGCGTCAGCCGTGCTCGCTCCACCTCCTCAGCTGGAAGTTGATAAATTTCCACATCATGAAGCTGCGTCTGCAATGCCGCCAGCTCGTGAACCTTGCACACTTCAGAGATCAGTTGAGAACTCACACACACACACACACACACACTCACTCAGTCTCAAAGTCTGCAGACGTGTGTGTGTGTGTCAAGGACTATCAGTGACTGCTACGCTACAGGTGTCTATTTACTGCTGAGCCCCTCCCTCTTCCTCCTCCTCCGCCTCTTCCTCCTCCTCCGCGCTCCTCACTCTCCTCTTCTCCTCACTCCCCAACTCCTCCGCCGCTTCGCATCCTCTCTCTTCCCTCCTCTCTTCCCCCTCTTCTCTTCTCTCCTCCGTTGGTTTATATCTTTTCAGCGCTATGTTTTCAGACTAATATCCTCTTAACTGCGTGCCCCGCCTTCCCCGCTGTCACCGTCTCCCGTTCCCCGCGCGCACCACTCACCGAACCTAAGATGACGTTATAGTGTCCTGCGGACAGATCGAAGCCCTGTTCTCCGAGGTTGCGAGCGACTCCCATCTGTGAGACGAGAGAGAGAGCGTGATCAGCCGACGCACAGAACGAACAGAACCGCCAGAGCGTGAAGCTGAGCGACAGACACCGGCACGAATATATCTGCATATTACATATTATATATACTGCCATATATACAGCCTATACATATTATATATACAGGAGTATATATACAGCATATACATATTGATATATACAGGAATATATACAGCATATACATATTATATATACATCATATACAGATTTATAGAGACTGGAAGTATATACAGTAAAGTCATATTATAGCTACTCGTATATATACAGCATATACTGCGTATATATACAGCATATACATATTAGATATACATAGAATATATACTGCATAACTACACTAGTTTTATATATACATCTTATACATATTTATATATACTGATTTTATACAGTATGTACATATTATTATAACGTATATACAATACTGGAATATATACAGTATATACATATTTATAGATACTCGGATATATCAGCATATACATATTTATATATACAGAGAATATATACAGCATATACGTATAATATATACAGTATATACATATACTGGAATATATACTGCATATACAGATTTATATATACAGGAGTATATACAGCATATACGATATTTTATATTACAGGGAGTATATACAGTCATATACCTATACTATATATACACATATTACTTATTTGATATATACTGGAATATATACAAGCATTACATATTTATATATATACTGTGCGAATATATACAGTATATACATTTGATATATACAGTTTTTACATGGGAATATATACAGTATATTCAGTATTTATATATATACTGCGAGATATACAGTATACTACATCTTTATAGTATACTGCGATTAGATCAGTATATCATATATTATATATACTGAATATATGACCTTACACATATATCATATGTATATATATTCTAAGCGAATATAGCATTAAGACATATTATATATACAGTATATATACATAGTTATATATACAGTATATACTGGAATAATAACAGTATAGTACAGATTTATATATACAGCGACTATATACTGTATATACAATTTATATATACTGGATCTAATACAGCTGTATACTTATTTATATATACTACTGCGAATATCCAGTACTGATGAACATATTTATAGTTACTGAATATATACTGTATAATACTGGGATATATATAGAGTATATACATATGTATATATAGCTGCGAATAGATTCAGCTATAGCATATTGTATATACTGACGAATATATACAGTATATACAGGGATATTATATAGTAGATACATATTATAGATAGACTGCGATATAAACAGTAGATACATATTATATATACTGAATAGATACTAGCATATACATATTTATATATACTGGGAATGATATACAGCTTATACATATTGATATATACTGGGAAGATCTTACAGCATAATACAGATTATTTATACAGGATTATATACTGCATTTACAGATTTATATATACAGTATATACATATTCTGGAATATATACAGTATATACAATATTTATTTTACTGGATATTACATAATATGACATATTATATATACTGGATTAAATACAGTATAACATAGTTATATATACGGGAATATTTACATAGTGACAGCTTATGATATATACGGGAATTATACATTGTATACTATTTTATCTATACTGGAATAAATACTGTTTTACATATTTATATATACATAATTATATTTACTGGATATATACAGTGTATACATATTTATATATACTAGTATATTCAAATTTATAGTATACTGGAATATTGACATATATACTTAGGTATATTGTCTGGAATTATACATATATATATACTGCGATTATATACATTTTATAGATACTGGAATATATTCTGTATTACATTTTATATTACTGTGAAGATATACACTATATAACATTATATATTCTGTATTTGACTTATTTCATTACTCTGGCTACAGTATATATATAATATTATACATATTATATATATATATTGAATATATTATATATATCTAATATATATATAATAATATATATATAGACAGAACGAGCGAGAAGAACTCACCCAGACTGCCGCGCCTCGTTGCTGAAGTACATCGAGGCGGACAGTGGGATACAGAACTCCATCACGTAGTGAAGACCAGCATAACGCAGAGCCACGTCAGACTGAACAACTCACACTTTGTGTAGAACCGACGACACACACTTTGCACCACTCACACTCACACACACACACACACTATGGTAAGAGTCCTATCTAACTTATTCTGTATATTTATAAATGTGTAATTGATAAAGATCGCTCATTGACATAGTTAAACGTCTATATGTGGATAATACTACGTCATGTCATGTTCTAGTTGTCGATGTTCTATTGTTCTATGTGTCTATTTTCATGTGCTATTGTTCTTCTATATTACACATCTTTCTTTGTCTGTGTGCACTTCTTACATTTATTCTTATGTTTCGTTTATCATTTATTTACACTCTATATCGAGCAACGCCAAACGATTAATGAAGCGCGTTCTAGGTTCCATGTCTAGTTGTGTTCCGGTTCTAGTGTGGTTCGTTTTATTTTTTGAGTTGTGTTCTAGTTGTGGTCTAGTTCTAGTTGTGTCGGTATCTGTTCTAGTTGTGGTTCGTAGTCGAGTTGTGGTCTAGTGGTGTTCTAGTTCTAGTAGTGGTTCTATTCTAGTTCGAGTCGTCTGTTCTAGATGTAGTCTGGTCTAGATGTTGGTTCTAGATGTAGTTTTTGGTTCTGTGTCTAGAGGTAGTTGTAGTTGTGGTTCTAGTTATGGTTCTAGTTCTAGTTGTGTTCTAGTTCTCGTTTGTGGTCTGGTTGTAGTATAGTTGTGTTCTGTTGTGGGTCTAGATGTTGTTCTTGATGTGTGTCTAGGTGGTTCTAGATGTGGTCTGGTCGAGTTGTGGTTCTAGTTCTAGTTTTAGTTCTGTGTAGTTCGGGTGTGTATGTTGTGGTCGAGTTCGGTGTAGTGTGGTTCTAGTGTGGTTCTTGATGTGGTTGTGTTCTAGCTGTGGTTCGAGTGTGTTCTAGTTGTGTTTCTAGTTCTAGTTGTGGTCTAGTTTGGTCTAGGGCTAGTTCTGGTCTGTCTGATGTAGTCTCTGGGTCTAGTGTGTTCTAGATGTTATGTTGTGGTTCGGTTCTAGATGTATTGTATTGTTGGTTCTATGCGGTCGAGTTGTGGTTCTAGTTCTTGTTGTGTTCTATGTTCTGTTGTGTTGCTGGTTGTATAGTTGTGGTTCTGGTTGTGGTTCTAGATGTTCTCGTTGTGGTCTAGTTCGAGTTAGTCTTGTTTTAGTTCTGTTCTAGTTTGTGTTCTAGTTGTGGTTCTAGTTGTGTTCTAGTTGTGTTCTAGTTGTGGTTCTAGTGTGGTTCTAGTTGTGGTTCTAGATGTGGTTCTAGATGTGGTTCTGATGTTGTGTTGTTCTAGTTGTGGTCTAGTTGTGGTTCTAGTTTGTTGTGGTTCTAGTTTGGTTCTAGTTGTGGTGTGTTCTAGTTTTGGTTCTAGTTGTGGTTCTAGTTGTGTTCTAGTTGTGGTTCTAGTTGTGGTTGTGTTCTAGTTGTGGTTCTAGTTCTAGTTCTGGTTCTAGATGTGTTCTAGTTCTAGTCTGGTTCTGGTCTGATGTGGTTCTGTTCTAGATGTGGTTCTAGATGTAGTGTGGTTCTGTTCTAGATGAGTTCTGGTTCTAGATGTGTTCTAGATGTAGTTGTGGTTCTGGTTCTAGATGTATGTTGTAGTTGTGGTTCTAGTTGTGGTTCTAGTTGTGGTTCTAGTTCTAGTTGTGGTTCTAGTTCTGGTTGTGGTTCTGGTTGTGGTTATAGTTGTGGTTCGGGTTGTGGTTCTAGATGTGGTTCTGGTTCTAGATGTGGTTCTGGTTCTAGGTTGTGTTGTATTCTGGTTGTAGTTGTGGTTCTAGTTCTGGTTGTAGTTGGTGGTTCTAGTTGTGGTTGTAGTTGTGGTCTAGTTGTGGTTCTAGTTGTGGTTCTAGTTGTGGTTCTGGTTCTAGTTGTAGTTCTAGTTGTGGTCTAGTTCTGGTTCTAGTTGTGGTTCTAGATGTGGTTCTAGTTGTGGTTCTAGTTGTGGTTCTAGTTGTGTCTAGTTGTGGTTCTAGATGTGGTTCTAGATGTGGTTTTAGATGTGGTTCTAGTTCTGGTTCTAGTTGTGGTTCTAGTTGTGGTTCTAGTTGTGGTTCTAGTTGTGTTGTGGTTCTAGTTTTGGTTCTAGTTTTGGTTCTAGTTCTGGTTCTAGTTGTGGTTCTAGTTGTGGTTCTAGTTGTGGTTCTGGTTCTAGTTCTGGTTCTAGATGTGGTTCTAGATTGTGGTTCTGGTTGTGGTTCTGGTTGTTGGTTCTAGTTCTGGTTCTAGTTGTGGTTCTAGATGTGGTTCTAGGTATTGTGGTTCTGGTTCTAGATGTATTGTGTTCTAGTTGTGGTTCTAGTTGTGGTTCTAGTTGTGGTTCTAGTTTGTGGTTCTAGTTCTGGTGTTCTGGTTGTGTTCTAGTTGTGGTTCTGTTGTGTTCTAGATGTGGTTCTGGTTCTAGTTGTGGTTCTAGTTCTAGTTGTTGTAGTTGTGGTTCTGGTTCTAGTTGTGGTTCTGGTTGTGGTTCATTGTTTTGGTTTGTTGTGGTTCTAGTGTGGTAGTGGTTCTAGTTGTGGTTCTAGTTTGGTTCGTTGTGGTCTAGTTGTGGTTCTGGTTCTAGTTGTGTGTTCTAGTTCGTGGTTTCTAGTTGTGGTTCTAGTTCTGGTTCTAGTTCGTGGTTCTAGTTCTGGTTCTAGATGTGGTTCTGTTCTGGTTCTAGTTGTGGTTCTAGTTGTGGTTCTAGTGTGGTTCTAGTTTTGGTTCTGTGGTTCTAGTATGTGGTTCTGTGTGGTTCTAGTTGTGGTTCTAGTTTGGTTCTAGTTGTGGTTCTAGATGGTTTCTAGATGTGGTTCTGGTTCTAGTTCTGGTATTGTGGTTCTAGTTGTGGTTCAGTGTGGTTCTAGATGTTCTGGTTCTAGTTCTGGTTCTAGTGGTTCTAGTTGTGGTTCTGGTTCTAGTTGTGGTTCTAGTTCTAGTTGTTCTAGTTGGTTCTAGATGTGTTCTGTTCTAGATGTGTTCTGGTTCTAGTTCTAGTTGTGGTTCTAGTTCTGGTTCTAGTTGTGGTTCTAGTGTTGTGGTTCTAGTTCTGGTTTAGTTTGTTCTAGTTTGGTCTGGTTCTAGTTTGTTCTAGTTCTGGTTCTAGTTGTGGGTTCTAGTCTGGTTCTAGATCTGTTCTAGATCTGGTTCTAGTCTCTGGTTCTAGTTCTGGTTCTAGATGTGGTTCTAGATTGGTTGTGGTTCTGGTTGTGGTTCTGGTTCTAGTTGTGGTTCTAGTTGTGGTTTGGTTCTAGATGTGGTTCTAGATGTGGTTCTGGTTCTAGTTCTGGTTCTAGTTCTGGTTCTAGTTCTGGTTCTAGTTCTGGTTCTGGTTCTAGTTGTGGTTCTAGTTCTGGTTTGGTTCTAGTTCTGGTTCTGTGTGTTCTAGATGTGGTTCTGTTCTAGTTTGGTTCTAGTTGTGGTTCTAGTTGTGGTTCTGGTTCTAGTTGTGGTTCTAGTTCTGGTTCTAGATGTGGTTCTAGTTCTGGTTCTGGTTCTAGATGTGGTTCTAGTTCTGGTTCTAGTTCTAGTTGTGGTTCTAGTTGTGGTTCTAGTTGTGGTTCTTTTGGTTCTGGTTCTAGTTGTGGTTCTGGTTCTAGTTGTGGTTCTAGTTGTGGTTGTGTTCTAGTTTTGGTTCTAGTTTGGTTCTAGTTTTGGTTCTAGTTCTGGTTCTAGATGTGGTTCTAGTTGTGGTTCTAGATGTGGTTCTAGTGTGGTTCTGTTGTGTCTGGTTCTAGTTGTGGTTCTGTTCTAGTTGTGGTTCTGGTTCTAGTTGTGGTTCTAGTTTTGGTTCTAGTTCTGTTCTAGATGTGGTTCTAGTTGTGGTTCTAGTTGTGGTTCTAGTTCTAGTTCTGGTTCTAGATGTGGTTCTAGATGTAGTTGTGGTTCTGGTTCTAGATGTGTTCTAGATGTAGTTGTAGTTGTGGTTCTAGATGTGGTTCTAGTTGTGGTTCTGTTCTAGTTGTGGTTCTAGTTCTGTTCTAGTTGTGGTTCTAGATGTGGTTCTAGATGTGTTCTGATGTGGTTCTAGATGTGGTCTAGTGTGTTCTGTTCTAGTTTGGTTCTATGTGGTTCTAGTTCTGGTTCTATTGTGGTTCTAGTTGTGGTTCTAGTTCTAGTTGTGGTTCTGGTTCTAGTTCTAGTTCTGGTTCTAGATGTGGTTCTAGATGTAGTTGTGGTTCTAGATGTAGTTGTAGTTGTGGTTCTAGTTCTAGTTCTGGTTCTGGTTGTGTTCTAGTTGTGTTCTGGTTCTAGTTCTAGTTCTAGTTGTAGTTCTGGTTCTGGTTGTAGTTGTGGTTCTAGTTCTGGTTGTAGTTCTAGTTGTAGTTCTAGTTGTGGTTCTAGTTGTGGTTCTAGTTCTAGTTCTGGTTCTAGTTCTAGTTGTGGTTCTAGTTCTGGTTGTAGTTGTGGTTCTAGTTGTGGTTCTAGTTGTGGTTCTAGTTGTGTTCTAGTTGTGGTTCTAGATGTGGTTCTAGTTGTGGTTCTAGTTCTAGTTGTGGTTCTGGTTCTAGTTGTGGTTCTGGTTCTAGTTGTGGTTCTGGTTCTAGTTCTAGTTTTGGTTCTAGTTTTGGTTCTAGTTCTGGTTCTAGATGTGGTTCTGGTTCTAGTTCTGGTTCTAGTTGTGGTTCTAGTTGTGGTTCTGGTTCTAGATGTAGTTGTAGTTGTGGTTGTTGTTCTAGTTGTGGTTCTAGTTCTAGATGTGGTTCTGGTCTTACTTGAGGATGTAGGCGCCGGCGATGTGGACGAGGTAGAGGAAAATGTAGACGAGCTGCCGAGGAATATCCTCCTGGAACACAGAATCCAAATAAATACAGAGGAGTCGAGCAGGAAGCAATGAAACACGACCAGACAGGAAGTCCACACACACACACACACACACACACCCCGACACACACCCCGACACACACACACACACACACACACACACACCACACACACACACACCACACACACACACACACACACACACACACACACACACACACAACACACCACACACACACACACACACACACACACACACACACACACACACACACACACCACACACACACACACACACACACACACACACACACACACACACACACACACTCACACACACACACACACCACACACACACACACACACACACACACACACACACACACACCACACACACACACACACACACACACACACACACACACACACACACACACACACACCACACACACACACACACACACACACACACACACACACACACACACACACACACACACACAACCACACACACACACACACACACACACACACACACACACACACACACACACACACACACACCACACACACACACACACACACACACACACACACACACACACACACACACACACACCTTCTTTGTCTTCTGGAAGTAGAGCTCAGGCAGAGCGTGCAGCCAGTAGCCCAGCTGACAGATGAAGTAGAACTTCATCTGGAACCTGAGGGAGGAGGAGAATATGAAACGGATGATTAGCGGCCACGCCTAAAGCTGTCGAGTAAACATAAAGTCACATAGGACGACTTCTCTGGAAGATCTAAATGCATAATCAAACGTCGCTTGTTTCTACAAGAACGACAAATCCAGACTTCTCAAACCGAGACAACACATCGTTAAAAACTAAAAGAATGTGGAAATATACGTTAAAATAATATATATAGAAATCATGACTAAAATCCCTTTTCTGTTCAAATAAAGACTTAAAGGCGTACGGTAAAATCAACGCGTCCTCTGAAGCCACGCCACTCGTAAACATATATCGTACTTCTACTCGTAAACATATATCGTACTTCTACTCGTAAACATACATCGTACTTCTACTCGTAAACATACATCGTACTTCTACTCGTAAACATACATCATACTTCTACTCGTAAACATACATCTACTTCTACTCGTAAACATACATCATACTTCTACTCGTAAACATACATCGTACTTCTACTCGTAAACATACATCATACTTCTACTCGTAAACATACATCATACTTCTACTCGTAAACATACATCATACTTCTACTCGTAAACATACATCGTACTTCTACTCGTAAACATACATCATACTTCTACTCGTAAACATACATCATACTTCTACTCGTAAACATACATCATACTTCTACTCGTAAACATACATCATACTTCTACTCGTAAACATACATCATACTTCTACTCGTAAACATACATCATACTTCCACTCGTAAACATACATCATACTTCCACTCGTAAACATATATCATACTTCTACTCGTAACTATATATCATACTTCTACTCGTAAACATATATCGTACTTCTACTCGTAACATACATCATACTTCTACTCGTAACTATATATCATACTTCTACTCGTAAACATATATCATACTTCTACTCGTAACTATATATCATACTTCTACTCGTAAACATATATCATACTTCTACTCGTAAACATACATCATACTTCTACTCGTAAACATACATCGTACTTCTACTCGTAAACATACATCGTACTTCTACTCGTAAACATACATCGTACTTCTACTCGTAAACATACATCGTACTTCTACTCGTAAACATACATCGTACTTCTACTCGTAAACATATATCATACTTCTACTCGTAAACATACATCGTACTTCTACTCGTAAACATACATCGTACTTCTACTCGTAAACATACATCGTACTTCTACTCGTAAACATACATCGTACTTCTACTCGTAAACATACATCGTACTTCTACTCGTAAACATACATCGTACTTCTACTCGTAAACATACATCGTACTTCTACTCGTAAACATACATCGTACTTCTACTCGTAAACATACATCGTACTTCTACTCGTAAACATACATCATACTTCTACTCGTAAACATACATCGTACTTCTACTCGTAAACATACATCGTACTTCTACTCGTAAACATACATCATACTTCTACTCGTAAACATACATCGTACTTCTACTCGTAAACATACATCGTACTTCTACTCGTAAACATACATCGTACTTCTACTCGTAAACATACATCGTACTTCTACTCGTAAACATACATCGTACTTCTACTCGTAAACATACATCGTACTTCTACTCGTAAACATATATCATACTTCTACTCGTAAACATACATCGTACTTCTACTCGTAAACATACATCGTACTTCTACTCGTAAACATACATCGTACTTCTACTCGTAAACATACATCGTACTTCTACTCGTAAACATACATCGTACTTCTACTCGTAAACATACATCATACTTCTACTCGTAAACATACATCATACTTCTACTCGTAAACATACATCATACTTCCACTCGTAAACATACATCATACTTCTACTCGTAACTATATATCATACTTCTACTCGTAAACATATATCGTACTTCTACTCGTAAACATACATCATACTTCTACTCGTAAACATACATCATACTTCTACTCGTAACTATATATATCATACTTCTACTCGTAACTATATATATCATACTTCTACTCGTAACTATATATCATACTTCTACTCGTAAACATATATCATACTTCTACTCGTAACTATATATCATACTTCTACTCGTAAACATATATCATACTTCTACTCGTAAACATATATCATACTTCTACTCGTAAACATATATCATACTTCTACTCGTAAACATATATCATACTTCTACTCGTAAACATATATCATACTTCTACTCGTAAACATATATCATACTTCTACTCGTAAACATACATCATACTTCTACTCGTAAACATATATCATACTTCTACTCGTAAACATAAATCATACTTCTACTCGTAACATACATCATACTTCTACTCGTAAACATACATCATACTTCTACTCGTAAACATACATCATACTTCTACTCGTAAACATACATCATACTTCTACTCGTAAACATACTTCTACTCGTAAACATACTTCTACTCGTAAACATACATCTACTCGTAACTATATATCATACTTCTACTCGTAAACATATATCGTACTTCTACTCGTAAACATATATCATACTTCTACTCGTAAACATACTTCTACTCGTAAACATACATCTACTCGTAACTATATATATCATACTTCTACTCGTAACTATATATCATACTTCTACTCGTAAACATATATCGTACTTCTACTCGTAAACATATCATTCATCGAACCCTACACTCTGCACAGCGGGCGACTTACGGCATGAGCGTGTGCGGGTACCCCTCCCACAGAGACACGGGGTTGGACAGCAGGTTCTCCTGAGCACAGAGAGGGGGTTAGGGTTAGGTTAGGAGGGACCGCTCCAGGACGTTACTCAGACGGGACGGATCTCGTGGTACTCACGGACGTCAGGATGCTCGCCCCCCAGCCGGCGGAGAACAGGTAGAAGGCGCTCAGCTGCCCCGACTCGTTGAACTTGCTGTGCTTCGTTTTGGAGAAGTGCTTCTTCCGGTTGATCTTCTGCGGGACAGAACGTTTAAACATGCAGATTTAAGAGTGTGTGTGTGTGTGTGTGTGTGTGTGCTCCAGGGTAGGATCTTCACGGCGGCCATGACAGCCATGGCCGTTATGCTCCACAAATAATTGTACGTTGTGCGGCCGCCGTGGCCTTCGGGCGCCTCGCACCGTTAACATCTCGAAGTTGCTTTAGAAGCGACAGAACGGGTTTCTGAACATCGCTACGCCGCGTTCACGACGGACGCGATGCGAATATTCTCATCGCTCTAGCTGGAGGTTCCCCTCGGCTGTCAGCTGTGTTTACTCCTGTCGTTCAAACAGAGCGCTGGAGGGGGCGGGGCTTATCTCCATGTAAATACTGTGGTGGAAACCGACTGCGACCAAATTAACATACGTTACCGTGATTTCATTGTAATTAAATACTGATAACGGTTAGTAAAAAAACCTGAATGAATGCTTTGATAAGTCTGCAGACAGACGGCTGGCGAAACCTTTTAAAATGTGTGTTTTCTAAATGGATCGATCAGACTAAACTAACCTGCTCCGTCCACACTCACAACGTCCTACAGACAGAATTAAAGCAACGATTGTATTAAAGCAAGGACACACACACACACACGGTTTCTTCTGCTCTGAAATGGAATATATTTGTTACATATTAATAGAATTTTAGATTTCATTTTGTGAATAGGAGAAGTAGAATATGGAAAACATACCTAACACTAATTATTCAAGTATTTTATTTTATAGACGGTAACGCTAAGGAGGCGTAGGCCTATAGGATGACATCATGTTTGACATTATCGATATTAAAACAGTGATTTGTTTTCCGTTCGTCTGATCAGAAAGTGAAGTTATTTATCTGTAAGCTCCAAATCCACACGTTTCCCTCGATGGCCTTTGCGCGCTGAAACACCAAATCCAAATGGCCTTGCCCCTAAAAGGACGAAACTCCAAGCCTGGCGTGCTCCGAGAGAACGCGTCTATTATTTAGGAACTTCTTGTGTATTTTTAACGTGTGATGTGTCCTTCTGTGAAGCGCTCTGAGCGGCACGCGCTGCATGAATAAAGCTTTATTATTATTACTTACATCGAGCACGTACTCCTGGATGATGGCGTGCATGATCATGGCCACCAGCATGTAGAAGAAGGTGGTGGCCAGGTCTTTGATGCCGTGGTGGAAGTGGGTCACCGGCGTCTCCTCGGGGCCTAAGCACAGTGAGCATGGGTTCAAAAGTTAACCGGCAACGCGTTTCCTTTATGTCCGAGCCCCGAAAAGTTACTAGAAACGTGGATTTCTTTAAACATATTCAGGGTTATCATAAGAATCTGAATACCAAGAGCTGCTCAATTTAAGAAGGATGAAATCAAATTTAAAAAGCCTAAATGAAATTAAATAAAGAAAAATATTTAAAAGAAAGATATAATAGAATCAAATAAAATGGGACCGTGTACTGGAATGATGTGAACATTAAATATATGTAAACTAATGTGTTTACATGCATTTCCAAACATCTGGACTACCTATGTTGCAAATGTATTATCTTTTCAATTTCCACACGGCATCTATTGCAGTCTGTCCGTCCTGGAGAGGATCCTCCTCTGCTGCTCTCCTGAGGTTTCTCCATGTTCCCTTAGACTGTGGGTTTCTCTGGAAGTGTTTCCTATGATGTGAGGGTCTAAGGACAGAGGGTCTAAGGACAGAGGGTCTGAGGACAGAGGGTCTGAGGACAGAGGGTCTGAGGACAGAGGGTCTGAGACGAGGGTCTGAGGACAGAGGGTCTGAGGACAGAGGGTCTGAGGACAGAGGGTCTGAGGACAGAGGGTCTGAGGACAGAGGGTCTGAGGACAGAGGGTCTGAGGACAGAGGGTGTCGTATTGTCATACTGATATTCTGTACACACTGTGAAGACCACTGAGACAAAGGTAACATTTGTGATATTGGGCTATAAATAAACATTGATTGATTGATTGATGTGTGTTGTAATATCAAAGGGTGGAGATTCCCGATGTCTCTCTGCAGGACCTCGATGTTATTCAGCGCCGCTCCAACACGTCCTCCTGCAGGAACTCAAATATTGCGTCAGCTGCTTTCGGCGCACGAGTCCGTGCCGTTTCATCACCTTAAATCTGTCTGGATCAGAGCGCCTCAGCATCGCAGTGCTGCACCACTCTGAGGCCTTTAGAGTCACACACTGGAGTTACATTTCATCCACACACACACACACACACACACACTGTATCTGTGCAGCAATGCGAGACACACACACTCCCCTGCTCGTGATCTGTGCACCGACCTCACAAGAAGGAATGGTTGGATCTGTTTCAGGGAGATTTCAGCGCTGCATAATACACTGTAATAAGGTGTGTGTGTGTGTGTGAGTGATTCAACCTAAGAATATGTATCCCAAGGATAGGGATACATATTCTTAGGTTGAATCACTCACACACACACACACACTTATTACAGTGTATTATGCAGCGCTGAAATCTCCCTGAAACAGATCCAACCATTCCTTCTTGTGAGGTCGGTGCACAGATCACGAGCAGGGGAGTGTGTGTGTCTCGCATTGCTGCACAGATACAGTGTGTGTGTGTGTGTGTGTGTGTGGATGAAATGTAACTCCAGTGTGTGACTCTAAAGGCCTCAGAGTGGTGCAGCACTGCGATGCTGAGGCGCTCTGATCCAGACAGATTTAAGGTGATGAAACGGCACGGACTCGTGCGCCGAAAGCAGCTGACGCAATATTTGAGTTCCTGCAGGAGGACGTGTTGGAGCGGCGCTGAATAACATCGAGGTCCTGCAGAGAGACATCGGGAATCTCCACCCTTTGATATTACAACACACATCAATCAATCAATCAATGTTTATTTATAGCCCAATATCACAAATGTTACCTTTGTCTCAGTGGTCTTCACAGTGTGTACAGAATATCAGTATGACAATACGACACCCTCTGTCCTCAGACCCTCTGTCCTCAGACCCTCTGTCCTCAGACCCTCTGTCCTCAGACCCTCTGTCCTCAGACCCTCTGTCCTCAGACCCTCTGTCCTCAGACCCTCTGTCCTCAGACCCTCTGTCCTCAGACCCTCTGTCCTCAGACCCTCTGTCCTCAGACCCTCTGTCCCTTAGACCCTCTGTCCTTAGACCCTCACATCATAGGAAACACTTCCAGAGAAACCCACAGTCTAAGGGAACATGGAGAAACCTCAGGAGAGCAGCAGAGGAGGATCCTCTCCAGGACGGACAGACTGCAATAGATGCCGTGTGGAAATTGAAAAGATAATACATTTGCAACATAGGTAGTCCAGATGTTTGGAAATGCATGTAAACACATTAGTTTACATATATTTAATGTTCACATCATTCCAGTACACGGTCCCATTTTATTTGATTCTATTATATCTTTCTTTTAAATATTTTTCTTTATTTAATTTCATTTAGGCTTTTTAAATTTGATTTCATCCTTCTTAAATTGAGCAGCTCTTGGTATTCAGATTCTTATGATAACCCTGAATATGTTTAAAGAAATCCACGTTTCTAGTAACTTCTCGCTTGAATCGTGCTTTTCGGACATAAAGGAAACGCGTTGCCGGTTAACTTTTGAACCCATGCTCACTGTGCTTAGGCCCCGAGGAGACGCCGGTGACCCACTTCCACCACGGCATCAAAGACCTGGCCACCACCTTCTTCTACATGCTGGTGGCCATGATCATGCACGCCATCATCCAGGAGTACGTGCTCGATGTAAGTAATAATAATAAAGCTTTATTCATGCAGCGCGTGCCGCTCAGAGCGCTTCACAGAAGGACACATCACACGTTAAAAATACACAAGAAGTTCCTAAATAATAGACGCGTTCTCTCGGAGCACGCCAGGCTTGGAGTTTCGTCCTTTTAGGGGCAAGGCCATTTGGATTTGGTGTTTCAGCGCGCAAAGGCCATCGAGGGAAACGTGTGGATTTGGAGCTTACAGATAAATAACTTCACTTTCTGATCAGACGAACGGAAAACAAATCACTGTTTTAATATCGATAATGTCAAACATGATGTCATCCTATAGGCCTACGCCTCCTTAGCGTTACCGTCTATAAAATAAAATACTTGAATAATTAGTGTTAGGTATGTTTTCCATATTCTACTTCTCCTATTCACAAAATGAAATCTAAAATTCTATTAATATGTAACAAATATATTCCATTTCAGAGCAGAAGAAACCGTGTGTGTGTGTGTGTCCTTGCTTTAATACAATCGTTGCTTTAATTCTGTCTGTAGGACGTTGTGAGTGTGGACGGAGCAGGTTAGTTTAGTCTGATCGATCCATTTAGAAAACACACATTTTAAAAGGTTTCGCCAGCCGTCTGTCTGCAGACTTATCAAAGCATTCATTCAGGTTTTTTTACTAACCGTTATCAGTATTTAATTACAATGAAATCACGGTAACGTATGTTAATTTGGTCGCAGTCGGTTTCCACCACAGTATTTACATGGAGATAAGCCCCGCCCCCTCCAGCGCTCTGTTTGAACGACAGGAGTAAACACAGCTGACAGCCGAGGGGAACCTCCAGCTAGAGCGATGAGAATATTCGCATCGCGTCCGTCGTGAACGCGGCGTAGCGATGTTCAGAAACCCGTTCTGTCGCTTCTAAAGCAACTTCGAGATGTTAACGGTGCGAGGCGCCCGAAGGCCACGGCGGCCGCACAACGTACAATTATTTGTGGAGCATAACGGCCATGGCTGTCATGGCCGCCGTGAAGATCCTACCCTGGAGCACACACACACACACACACACACACACTCTTAAATCTGCATGTTTAAACGTTCTGTCCCGCAGAAGATCAACCGGAAGAAGCACTTCTCCAAAACGAAGCACAGCAAGTTCAACGAGTCGGGGCAGCTGAGCGCCTTCTACCTGTTCTCCGCCGGCTGGGGGGCGAGCATCCTGACGTCCGTGAGTACCACGAGATCCGTCCCGTCTGAGTAACGTCCTGGAGCGGTCCCTCCTAACCTAACCCTAACCCCCTCTCTGTGCTCAGGAGAACCTGCTGTCCAACCCCGTGTCTCTGTGGGAGGGGTACCCGCACACGCTCATGCCGTAAGTCGCCCGCTGTGCAGAGTGTAGGGTTCGATGAATGATATGTTTACGAGTAGAAGTACGATATATGTTTACGAGTAGAAGTATGATATATAGTTACGAGTAGAAGTATGATATATATAGTTACGAGTAGATGTATGTTTACGAGTAGAAGTATGTTTACGAGTAGAAGTATGATATATGTTTACGAGTAGAAGTACGATATATGTTTACGAGTAGAAGTATGATATATAGTTACGAGTAGATGTATGTTTACGAGTAGAAGTATGTTTACGAGTAGAAGTATGTTTACGAGTAGAAGTATGATGTATGTTTACGAGTAGAAGTATGATGTATGTTTACGAGTAGAAGTATGATGTATGTTTACGAGTAGAAGTATGATGTATGTTTACGAGTAGAAGTATGATTTATGTTTACGAGTAGAAGTATGATATATGTTTACGAGTAGAAGTATGATGTATGTTTACGAGTAGAAGTATGATATATGTTTACGAGTAGAAGTATGATATATGTTTACGAGTAGAAGTATGATATATGTTTACGAGTAGAAGTATGATATATGTTTACGAGTAGAAGTATGATATATGTTTACGAGTAGAAGTATGATATATGTTTACGAGTAGAAGTATGATATATAGTTACGAGTAGAAGTATGATATATGTTTACGAGTAGAAGTATGATATATAGTTACGAGTAGAAGTATGATATATATAGTTACGAGTAGAAGTATGATATATATAGTTACGAGTAGAAGTATGATGTATGTTTACGAGTAGAAGTATGATGTATGTTTACGAGTAGAAGTACGATATATGTTTACGAGTAGAAGTATGATGTATGTTTACGAGTAGAAGTATGATGTATGTTTACGAGTAGAAGTATGATGTATGTTTACGAGTAGAAGTATGATGTATGTTTACGAGTAGAAGTACGATGTATGTTTACGAGTAGAAGTCGATGTATGTTTACGAGTAGAAGTATCGATGTATGTTTACGAGTAGAAGTACGATGTATGTTTACGAGTAGAAGTACGATGTATGTTTACGAGTAGAAGTACGATGTATGTTTACGAGTAGAAGTACGATGTATGTTTACGAGTAGAAGTACGATGTATGTTTACGAGTAGAAGTACGATATATGTTTACGAGTAGAGTACGATATGTTTACGTGTGCGTGGCTTCAGAGGACGCGTTGATTTTACCGTACGCCTTTAAGTCTTTATTTGAACAGAAAAGGGATTTTAGTCATGATTTCTATATATATTATTTTAACGTATATTTCCACATTCTTTTAGTTTTTAACGATGTGTTGTCTCGGTTTGAGAAGTCTGGATTTGTCGTTCTTGTAGAAACAAGCGACGTTTGATTATGCATTTAGATCTTCCAGAGAAGTCGTCCTATGTGACTTTATGTTTACTCGACAGCTTTAGGCGTGGCCGCTAATCATCCGTTTCATATTCTCCTCCTCCCTCAGGTTCCAGATGAAGTTCTACTTCATCTGTCAGCTGGGCTACTGGCTGCACGCTCTGCCTGAGCTCTACTTCCAGAAGACAAAGAAGGTGTGTGTGTGTGTGTGTGTGTGTGTGTGTGTGTGTGTGTGTGTGTGTGTGTGTGTGTGTGTGGTGTGTGTGTGTGTGTGTGTGTGTGTGTGTGTGTGTGTGTGTGTGTGTGTGTGTGTGTGTGTGTGGTGTGTGTGTGTGTGTGTGTGTGTGTGTGTGTGTGTGTGTGTGTGTGTGTGTGTGTGTGTGTGTGTGTGTGTGGTGTGTGTGTGTGTGTGTGTGTGTGTGTGTGTGTGGTGTGTGTGTGTGTGTGTGTGTGTGTGTGTGTGTGTGTGTGGTGTGTGTGTGTGTGTGTGTGTGTGTGTGTGTGTGTGTGTGTGTGTGTGTGTGTGTGTGTGGGTGTGTGTGGGTGGTGTGTGTGTGTGTGTGTGGTGTGTGTGTGTGTGTGTGTGGTGTGTGTGTGTGTGTGTGTGTGTGTGTGTGTGTGTGTGTGGTGTGTGTGTGTGTGTGTGTGTGTGTGTGTGTGTGTGTGTGTGTGTGGTGTGTGTGTGTCGGGGTGTGTGTGTCGGGGTGTGTGTGTGTGTGTGTGTGTGGACTTCCTGTCTGGTCGTGTTTCATTGCTTCCTGCTCGACTCCTCTGTATTTATTTGGATTCTGTGTTCCAGGAGGATATTCCTCGGCAGCTCGTCTACATTTTCCTCTACCTCGTCCACATCGCCGGCGCCTACATCCTCAAGTAAGACCAGAACCACATCTAGAACTAGAACCACAACTAGAACAACAACCACAACTACAACTACATCTAGAACCAGAACCACAACTAGAACCACAACTAGAACCAGAACTAGAACCAGAACCACATCTAGAACCAGAACTAGAACCAAAACTAGAACCAAAACTAGAACTAGAACCAGAACCACAACTAGAACCAGAACCACAACTAGAACCAGAACCACAACTAGAACTAGAACCACAACTAGAACCACATCTAGAACCACAACTAGAACCACAACTAGAACCACAACTAGAACCACAACTAGAACCACAACTACAACCAGAACTAGAACCACAACTAGAACTAGAACCAGAACTAGAACTAGAACCACAACTAGAACCACAACTAGAACTACAACTAGAACTACAACCAGAACTAGAACCACAACTACAACCAGAACCAGAACTACAACTAGAACTAGAACTAGAACCAGAACCACAACTAGAACCACAACCAGAACCAGAACTAGAACTAGAACCACAACTACAACTACATCTAGAACCACAACTACATCTAGAACCACATCTAGAACCAGAACTAGAACTAGAACCAGAACCACAACTAGAACTAGAACCACAACTAGAACCACAATTAGAACCAGAACTAGAACCACAACTAGAACCAGAACTAGAACCAGAACCACATCTAGAACCACATCTAGAACCACATCTAGAACCACATCTAGAACCACATCTAGAACCACAACTAGAACCAGAACTAGAACCACAACTAGAACCAGAACCACAACTAGAACCACATCTAGAACCACAACTACAACTACATCTAGAACCACATCTAGAACCAGAACCACAACTACATCTAGAACCACATCTAGAACCAGAACTAGAACTAGAACCACAACTAGAACCACAACTAGAACCACATCTAGAACCAGAACTAGAACCAAAACTAGAACCACAACTAGAACCAGAACCACAACTAGAACCAGAACCACAACTAGAACCAGAACCACAACCAGAACCACAACTAGAACCACATCTAGAACCACAACTAGAACCACATCTAGAACCAGAACTAGAACCAAAACTAGAACCAAAACTAGAACCAAAACTAGAACCACAACCACAACTAGAACCACAACTAGAACCAGAACCACAACTAGAACCAGAACCACAACCAGAACCACAACTAGAACCACATCTAGAACCACAACTAGAACCACAACTAGAACTAGAACCAGAACTAGAACCACATCTAGAACCAGAACCAGAACTAGAACCACATCTAGAACCAGAACTAGAACCACAACTAGAACCAGAACCACAACTAGAACCACAACTAGAACCAGAACTAGAACCAGAACCACATCTAGAACCACATCTAGAACCAGAACTAGAACCAGAACCAGAACTAGAACCACAACTAGAACCAGAACCAGAACTAGAACCAGAACTAGAACCAGAACTAGAACCAGAACTAGAACCAGAACCACATCTAGAACCACATCTAGAACCAAAACCACAACTAGAACCACAACTAGAACCAGAACCACAACCAGAACCACAACCACATCTAGAACCACATCTAGAACCAGAACTAGAACCAGAACTAGAACCAGATCTAGAACCAGATCTAGAACCAGATCTAGAACCAGATCTAGAACCACAACTAGAACCAGAACTAGAACTACAACTAGAACCAGAACCACAACTAGAACCACAACTACAACCAGAACTAGAACCACAACCACAACTAGAACCACAACTAGAACCAGAACTAGAACCACAACTAGAACTAGAACCAGAACCACATCTAGAACCAGAACCACATCTAGAACCAGAACTAGAACCACAACTAGAACTAGAACCACAACTAGAACCAGAACCACAACTAGAACCACAACTAGAACCAGAACTAGAACCAGAACCACATCTAGAACCACAACTAGAACCACAACTAGAACCACAACTACAACCAGAACTAGAACCAGAACCACATCTAGAACCACATCTAGAACC
>CM070448.1:28124199-28131699 GCA_036324595.1 Champsocephalus gunnari | reverse complement strand
ATATTCCCTGTATATATAAATATGTATATGCTGTATATACTCCCTGTATATATAAATATGTATATGCTGTATATATTCGCAGTATATATAAATATGTATATGCTGTATATATTCCGCTGACGGTGTCTTTCGCTCCAGCTTCACGCTCTGGGCGGTTCTGTTCGTTCTGTGTCGGCTGCTCACGCTCTCTCTCTCCGTCCTCACCGTGGGATTCGGACTCGCAACCTCGGAGAACCAGGGCTTCGATCTGTCCGCAGGAAACTTTAACGTCATCTTTGTTCGGTGAGTGCGAGCGCGGGGACACACGGGAAGACGGGACACGCGGGAAGACGGGACACGCACTGTTAAGAGTGATATTAGTCTGAAATACAATCGCCTGTAAAAGTATAAACCCCAAAGGAGGAGGAGGAAGAGGGGGAAGAGGGGGAAGAGGGGAGGAGGAGGAAGAGGGGGAGGAGGGGGCGAAGGAGGAGGAGGAGGGGGAGGGGGAGAAGAGGAGGAGGGGGAGAAGAGGAGGAGGAGGAAGAGGAGGAGGAGGAGGAGGAAGAGGGAGGGGGCTCAGCAGTAAATTAGACCAACATGTAGCCGTAGCACGTCACTGATACTTCCTTTAAACACACACACACGTCTGCAGACTTTGAAACTGTGTGTGTGTGTGTGTGTGTGTGTGTGTGTTCTCTAACTGTATCTGATGTGTGCAGGTTCACCGTGCTGGCGGCCATCTGCCTGACGCAGGCCTTCATGATGTGGAAATTTATCAACTTCCAGCTGAGGAGGTGGAGAGAGCACGGCCTGACGCAGAGCCTGAGGAAGAAGCCGGCTCCCGCCAAGAGCAAGTCGAAGAAGGACAAAGGTGCACACACGCACACACACACACACACACAGATCTACACACAGAGCTACACACACACACACACACACAGAGCTGCACACACACACAGCTACACACA
Organism: Champsocephalus gunnari; assembly: GCA_036324595.1. Lineage (NCBI taxonomy): Eukaryota > Metazoa > Chordata > Actinopteri > Perciformes > Channichthyidae > Champsocephalus > Champsocephalus gunnari. Next base: position 28,130,749 of record CM070448.1, on the reverse strand, counting down.
CACAGAGCTACACAGCTACACATACACACACACAGCGCTGCACACACACAGCACTACACACATCTACACACACACAGCTGCACACACATCTACACGCACACACACACACACACACACAGCTGCACACAGCTACACACACACACACTCAGCTACACACACAGAGCTGCACACACAGCGCTACACACATCTACACAGCTACACACACACACACACACACACACTCAGCCACACACACACACACACACACACACACAATTCTGTATTTTTGTTTGAAGACTCACTCAGCTACACACACACACACAGCTACACACACACACACACTCAGCTACACACACACACACACACACAATTCTGTATTTTTGTTTGAAGACTCACTCAGCTACACACACACACACACACACACTCAGCTACACCCACACACACTCAGCTACACACACACACACACTCAGCTACACACACACACTCGGCTACACACACACACTCAGCTACACACACACACACACACACACACACACACACACACACACACACACACACACACACACACACACACACACACACACACACACACACACAGAGCTGCACACACACAGCTGCACACACACAGCACTATATACATCTACACAGCTACACACAGCTACACACACCTACACAGCTACACACACCTACACAGCTACACACACACCTACACAGCTACACACACACCTACACAGCTACACACACACCTACACAGCTACACACACACACACACACACACCTACACACACACCTACACACACACACCTACACACCTACACACACACCTACACACACACCTACACACACACCTACACACACACCTACACACACACACCTACACACACACACCTACACAGCTACACACACCTACACACCTACACACACACACACACAGAGCTGCACACATACAGCTAGCTACACATACTTACACACACACAGCTATACACACACACACACAGATACACACTTACACACACACACACACCTACACATCAGTGTGTCCTCTGCACTGGATATGAGAACAAGCAGGATGCTGGGAAGAAACCCAAAGAAAAGAAAAACAGCGCTATTATAAATAAATATACATTTAAAATAATTAAGTGATTAAAAAGACAACATACCGCCAGATAATATCACATATCACATATCAACAGGTTTTAAAATGTTGAGGGATGTAATTATTGTCTCCATGCTTTCGTCGTTCATTGAAACTCTTCTTCTCTCTTTTAGCCAACGGAGTGAACGGAGTGAACGCCGGCGAAGCGGATTCACCGAGAGCGAAGAAGGAGAAGTCGTCATAAATCCATTCACCCCTCCCCTCCGCAAATCCCCCACAATGCATTTCCAGCGCGCCGTTATTTCAGGCGTCGCCGCTCTGCTGTGCCATTTCATATGAAAACGAAATCCGAGTAAAAAAAAATATTTAAGAAGTGCCTATTGAGACGAGTGTTTTGTACAGGGTGTGTAATTTTAAAAATTCAGGAATGACGTGTTAAATGTCCCCGTATAATTTCATGCGTAATCGTCCAAAAGAACGTGCATTCAGCCCGTGATGTATCCCACTTCACTTTGTAAGCCAAGCGCCTCGGTAGACATTCTTCAGCTGGTGCATTTCTAAATGATAACCTTTATTTTTCCACAAGTGAAGGTCGCACACAGTGACCTTCAGAACTCTCAGAAAAGACCGTTTGTCAGTGGCCAAAGTCATGGGGGATGAAGAATACATACAAGACATTCCCGCCGCTATATTCACAGTTCAGTATTTCTGCAAAGTGCCCTGAGGTAGCGTTGGCTCTTTGCAGCGTTGAGATGAACCCTAACCATTAAATGAAACCGTCGACACACGAGCACACTGTCTGTTGAGTGATTTAACATTTCATTGTTTAAATTCGGGCATTACTCCCCCTTCAGCGTGCTTGGTTCGTATGGTTCTTGCTGTCTAAATGGATTTCCTGTTTATCATGTGTTTTCTGGCCTTATTGCTTTTACCACGTTTAGTTGGCGTGTGATGTACGCCGTTCACTCTCACTTGCCATGACATAAATCATGACGGTAACGCGGGTTTATTTCTCCAGAATGAACCCATTACCTAATCGTGAGTCCACTTCAGCAGTGCTTTTATCAACTGGACCTGATGGTTTGTCTATCATACAGAGGAATAAAATGTTTTATTGAATAAAGAACCGAGCTGTGTGTTTCTTATATAAACTAGTATCACAAAATGTCACAAACGATCATTTACTAGTCTTTACTGTGTTAAAAAGGTGTCATATTTTAATATTTTTTTATATGTACAGTACTGTTATATATTGTATATTCCTACATTATTTTTTTTACATCGTTTTTATTTCATTTTGCACATATATTTTTGAATCGGAGTGTCACAAGTATTTATATCCGTGTGGAAACCACCCTGTTGTAATTACGCCTGTTCGCCACCAAGTGTCGCTGTTGCTCGTGTTTTTAATGAGGACCGCGTCACTGGTGATTCGTGGACAGTTACCACAGTCAATCCGATAACTGAGATTATTGGGAATAATTCCAAGAATATATATATATATATATATATATTAATTATAAATAATAAAATATAAAAATGTTATATATACACAGGGATATATTGACATAAGAAATTGAGATGCAACAAAAATAATTCATGGGAATTGACGAGGTTAGAGTAAAGTGTAAAATAATTACAAATTATTACATAGAATGATAACTTAAAATAAAGAATGTGCTTAAAAATATTTAAGTAAACATACTGTAAGAATGTCTAATAAAAAAAGTATTTTTATTTACATAAGCAGTTAAAGTAGACATGTACTTGTACTTCAATATATAACATGTATATTACAATATATACGGTAATGTTGAATGTCAAAGTTTGAAAAGGTCTATTTTTAGGTTTATATACATTCTCCTTGTATCACCTGAGTTTCAATTGAGTGTTTGTCACCACAACATGCACTTAAAATATGAAATTAGAAGTGTAAGATATCAGGTATGGCGTTAATGTGTATTATGTTTATATCAATCCTAATTCATGCATCCATCATTTCCACTGGTGTAAGTTTGAAGCATTGCAACACTTTTCCTTTTATAACCTGGGTTGTTATGGGTTTTTTTGTCCACTTAAAACCTCTACTTAAGTGAGTGTATGTATATATGAGGCATCACAATAACATGTGGAGTATCAGTATTAATAAATCCATCATGTTGACTAGCACAGGTTTCCAAAGACCTCCATGTTAGTAAGCAGTATTCCCACTGGCGTACATGTGATGTATTACAACACTTTGTAACCTGAGTTTTCATGGGGTTTATTTTGTACTTTAGTATTAATATGACATTACAGTTGAATGGCAGCGTTTTTAAAGGGTTTGATATACATCCTAAAACCTTAAATGTGCATCCATGTTAGTACGCAGTATTCCCACTGGTGTAAGTCTGCTGTATTGCAACACCTTTCCTTGTAACCGTAAGAGTTTGGATGTCTTTTTGTGTTTCTTTTGCTCCACAACAACATGCACTTCAAGGCTGGGGAAAGCGTGCAGATGCTGGCTGCCGAACAGCATCGTGTCACCCAGGTGGATGTACGTACGGAGCCCCGTGATGCGGTGTGGGGGAGGATGATAAACAGTCGCTCCGCACAGCAGGAGGAACATGGCGGCACAGTCAGCCAGCACAAATGTTGTTTCACTACCACGAAGGTCAGAGAAGCTTCTGAAAACCAGGATTTAACACCGACGACAGGGAACCAACTCTCTCACCGTGAGTACCCTCATGTGTTGGGGTTCGTGTCGCAGGGGAACCGGGTGTTTCGACGGTGCGAATCCGATGCAAAGGGCTTCAATCTCGGCTGTGTGTCTGTCTGGCTTCGGCGTTAGCATGTTAGCTCCTCGGCTAAGTCAATAGTGTTTTCTGCAGGAATTACACAGAGAGCCCGCGAGCCACTTATTGCACTGCTTGTCAGCCGGGTAAACCCAACACTAAGACATATGTGGACATTTTAAAGTGAGCTATTCGTGCACATTTGTTTCATATGTGTTTTTTTTTGCTGAGTGACCGTGCACACAACACCGGACGAAGTTGGCATGCTAACAGTTAGCTTTAGTCTGTCGTTGTCAGAAATACGAGAGGCAGGAGACTCCTCTCTCTCCGCTCTCCATGCGTGCTTTCAGCGGGTTCTGTGGTTGTTGAGCTCGTGTCCAACATGCTTCTTGTCCCCGTGCGTGTGGAGGACATGTCTGCAGGGTGCATGGAGCCTTTTTCTGCTGAACTAGGGTTTCTCTCATGGGTTTGCATTGTGGAGCTGCTGCTGCTGCTGCACCAGGCTAGTTAGCAGCAGAGCTATCCCGGGGGCAAAGTGTCCAGAAAGTTGGGCATAGCCTGAAGAAGAAGCGGGGCAGAGAGGAGCAGTGCTGCTGTATTTAGTGTGTACCACAATCAGCCGGTCCCATTCTACTTTTACGTGATTACGGAAAGGATTTGGTTTTTAAGATGTGTGTGTGTGCGTGATCCAAACGCGTGGAAAATGAAAACAATGCAGCTTTTAAAACATCACAACTTAAATGTGTGTGTATCACAACATGGCGACACGTCCCAGGCTTCTTGTGTGTGATCTAGGACACATCAGATCTGCAGTGTGTGCATGCTGCAGAAGCGTGGAGCATGACAACAATGCAGCTTTTTAAAACATCAACACGTATATGTATGCGACCACAACATGGCGACACACGGCTCAGGCTTCCTTTTTTGAAGGTTTTAGTACATTGGAGCTGCTCTGTGCAGGGCGAGCATGCTCCAGAGTGGCTTTGTTGTGCTCGGAGTGCTCTCCTTGTAAGGCTCCACTGCTCCGGGACTATACAACGTGTGCCATTTCAGTGACTGTCAGCCTTTCCTCCGGGTGAAGCTGCGGGGAGGCATGCAGCCGAGCGGGTTCTGCGGCATCTCTGCCCTCCCGATGGGGCACAGCTCTGCGGGGATGTGATGGCTTTCAGTCCGATCTGACGGGTCGTTGGATGCAAAGTAAACTCTGGAGCAGTCCAACAGAAACAATGATGGCATGCAATACTTTAGACGCTGAGCTCGAGCTGCAGAAACATCTATTACGCATTTTACCTTGAATTCCAGCCTCTCAGATATACAGTAATTCCGCTTTTTGTCAATCTATATATCAGAATAAAGTCAATTCCTTTGGTCTGGGAAAACAAGACATTTGCCGGCGTCATCGTGTACCCCTATGTTCGGACATTTTATCATTTTTGTACGAAAAACAACTTAAACTATTCATTTAATATCGAAATAGTTTGCGTTTATCTGTTCTGTGGCCATTTTTTTTTAATAAAACAGTTTGTCCTTGGATGCCGGGAAGTCGGGAGTAAAATATTCCTCTACTATCGTCCGTGTTGAATGGTTGGGAGTGAGATGAGGACACGCGGCATGCACTGACGGCTTTCTCCAGATGCATTCCTGCAGTGAAGTCCTCCTTCTGTTGTCTTTGGTGATAGCATGCTCGTTTGAATCATAGTCATAGCTCTGGTAGTTGTGTCATTTCCCCAGTGATGGCGGGATGTTTGTTTTGCACGAGGACACCTGAGGAAGTCATGCGAGCACGTGGATGTTTATACAGTGCACTTGGCAGCTGTTCTGTGTGAAGTTGCTTCGCACACTGAAGTAAGTGTGTGTGTGTGTGTGTGTGCGGTCTCCTTCACACAGCCTGTCATGTCCCTCACACACACCTCGCTGTGTATTGTCGTGCGGCTCTTTGTGCAGGCCGTGTTCAAACGTAAATCAAAGCTGTGTTGTCTCGTGGACACAAACGGCCGTCTTGTAATCGCTGACCTTTGCCCTTTGTCTTCGTTGCGTCACCTCAGTGATGTAACCACCTGACCCTTGTTCTGTAACCTCTGCTCTGTGTCGCTGGTCAAAGGAGGCTCTGAAGCTCCACTAAAATGCACAATTGAAACACATCTGATGTATTTATGTCTCATAGAAGTGCAACTACATGTAACCCCTTTATCTGCCTCCTCGTTTGATTTGTAACATGTAAGAAAATAGTGAAACATTTCCGTCCCACTGCCTTTAAAACGATCAGTCCGTTAATCCATCATCTACCATCTACTCCATAAAGTGCCTTAAAGGTTCATTCGAAGCTAAGATTCCACACGTTCTGGTCGTATATGAACGTATTATATTATAAGCTACCATTGTACCGCGCTTATTAAATGTGAAATTTCTCATGTAACCCTTATGTTGTGTTCCGGTCTCCCGTTTCAAGTTAACATGGTATAATAACTACGCTCTCTTCACGATGTCCTCCACGACAGATATAGAAACACTACGAAACCGATTCTGACCGTTTTAGCCAAGTCTGAAGGTCTTTAAAAATAGAAGTGTATCATTTGGTGTTGGGGTTCAAATCAGGGTCATATGTGGCCCAATTAAGATTCATCTTTGACTTTAGACACCCCTCCCCCTCCCCCCTTCATCCACTGTAACAATCATTTCCCGCAACATGCACCTGGTCCTC
>CM070448.1:28021699-28119199 GCA_036324595.1 Champsocephalus gunnari | reverse complement strand
ATTTAAAAAAAGTAACATTTGTGGGAATTTCCTCCAATATGGCAAATCTAAAACATAATGCCACATCAGCATTATGGTTGCACTCAAAGGGCCGGTTGTGATTTTAATTATATATAAATATGCATATGTAAATATATATATTAAATAATATATTACATTGTTGGCCCCCGCATTGGATTATTATCAGTTCTGGTAATATCTTCCGAAATAACTACGTCTGAAAGCAGAAGTCTAGGGCAAATAATTGAAAGTAAATATTCAACAATTACACCGATTGTAATGTATATTCCTTGCAAGCTCTTGCGGGGCCACATCAAAATTAGGTCGCGGGCCGGATTTGGCCCCCGGGCCTTGAGTTTGACACCCCTGATCTAAAACAACCACAAAACATGACCAGTGTTCTGAATCATTAACTTAATTAGCTGTGATAATTATACCGTGTAAAGATTAGGGTTGTCCCGATCACCCTTTTGTTTCTCCGATTCCGATCATTTGATTTTGACTATCTGCCGATACCGATTTCTCCCGATCTTTATGCATTAAGAGGAAAAAAGGTAACGGATAACGGCTGGTCATCCAACGCGATGAAGTCGGCTATCTTGGCTGCTATGTTTTTGGCCTTTTCTCTGTTCTGGGGCCGGTTCTCATCACATCACATTTAGCTGAGGCTTTTATCCAAAGCGACTTTCAATAAGTACAATCGACCAGGAAGACACAACCTTGAAGAAAACAGAATCATAAAGTACATCAGGTTTCATAGAGCCAAGCATTTCAAGTGCTACTCAACTGGCTTTAGAGGAGCCAGTCCTTTGTTAGTATATAAGTGCTTTGTTAGTAGTTCTATCCTCGAGGTGGAGTCGAGAGAGATGAGTGTAGTAAGTGTATTTGTAAAATAAAGTGTAGCAGCAGCTTGAGTTTTACTTTTTCTTTGTTAACCGTTTCACATCATGACTCAACAGTTTCAGACGATTATAGAACATATCAGTCTTTACACATCATAACAATTCAACGGTTTTAAAGTTTCTCTTTCTTTCCCTCTTATATTGCAGTCCCTCACTCACTTTGTTCTGTTCAGTGCGAGAATTGAGCTGGAGCTTGTCCTGCCAGGAGTTTAAATCTGGGCTGAAATGGTGTCAGGGCCATTCTCACACACACACATGCAGGTTGGTCATTGGTTAGCCTCGGTTAGCTCATGGTGCTCGTTACATTGGTTAGCCTCGGTTAGCTCATTGGTCATTGGTTAGCCTCGGTTAGCTCATTGGTTAGCTCGGTTAGCTATGGTTAGCCTCGGTTAGCTCATTGGTTAGCCTCGGTTAGCTCATTGGTTAGCCTCGGTTAGCTCATGGTTAGCTCATTGGTTAGCCTCGGTTAGCTCATTGGTTAGCCTCGGTTAGCTCATGGTTAGCTCATTGGTTAGCCTCGGTTAGCTCATTGGTTAGCCTCGGTTAGCTCATTGGTTAGCTCTATGGTTAGCTCGGTTAGCTCATTGGTTAGCCTCGGTTAGCCTCGGTTAGCTCATTGGTTAGCCTCGGTTAGCTCATTGGTTAGCCTCGGTTAGCTATTGTTAGCTCATTGGTTAGCCTCGGTTAGCTCATTGGTTAGCCTCCGTTAGCTCAATGGTTAGCCTCGGTTAGCTCATTGGTTAGCCTCGGTTAGTTCATTGGTTAGCCTCGGTTGGCTCATTGGTTAGCCTCGGTTAGCTCATTGGTTAGCCTCGGTTAGCTCATTGGTTAGCTCATTGGTTAGCCTCGGTTAGCTCATTGGTTAGCCTCGGTTAGCTCCTTGGTTAGCTCATTGGTTAGCTCATTGGTTAGCCTCGGTTAGCTCCTTGGTTAGCCTCGGTTAGCTCATTGGTTAGCCTCGGTTAGCTCATTGGTTAGCCTCGCATCACATCAGAAGGCATCACCCAGATTAGCCAATCAGAGCCCGGCAAAAGACAGCAGCAGTTCAGCAGCTGATCCCCGCTGCTTTTAAGAAGCCAAGAGACATGAGAGCCGAGAGACCAAAATAAATAACGGAAGCTTTTGGCATAATGTGTTTCAACAGCAATGCGCTCTTGAAACACTTTCTTATTATTTATGATGTAATATTTTCAAGACATTCTTTTTAGTTTTACAGCTTGATGAAACCTTTTGACATCAGCCATTATAGATAATATGGCCATCTGAGTGTGTGGTGCGGTTTGTGGTTTGTTTTTAACTGTTTAATACAGTTAATTATTCAAAATGTCAGAGTTCCTTATTTTTAAACTGAAACTTGCACTACTGTTCAAACACAAATAACAACAAACCTGGAATTACGCATTTGGGACTTTTTTTTGCTTTTTCTTGTCGTACCGAACCGTGACGCCCAAACCGAGGTACGAACCGAACCGTGACTTCTGTGAACCGTCACACCCCTACACCCTATTAATGATGCATACCCACTTAACGGGGAAAACTCAGCTAACAGACGATATTAACCATTCGACCTACGGAAGTCCAACACCAAGTCTAAATCAACACTTAGCAAAACGGGCTAACGGGGCTAACGGCTACTTTAGCACATTGGCGTCTGCCCTTTCACTTTGAATGGGGTGCTTCTGAAGCTTTCGGTGGAAGCGTCAGCCAATCGAATCATCTGCCAGTACAAGCTCGAGCCAATCAAACCGCTGCTTGTGTGTCAGGGGCGGGAGATTCATGCGATTGGTTGTTGGTCGAGCTTCAGACACGCCCAGCGCCAAGCTTTTTTTGAAGCTGCAGTGTGGACGGGCCGTTACGTTTTTAATTAGTGGTGCACGATAATTATCGGTCCGATATTAGGAATTATGACGTCATCCCGATAAAAGTATTAATAGCCCGATAATATACAATATATTGCAACGAGCTATAATACTTCCAACCTGATCAGTCGCCTGAAACATCGCCATGGCTACGATGGTGTGTTCAAAGGGTACGAAGACGCCTGCGCTGCTAAACTAGCGGCGAATCCAAAGCCAGCTGCAAAGGCACCGGGGCTTTCACCTCTCCACGAGGCTTTTGAGAAAGGCAAGACGTTTATTTGGGAAAATAAATCTGGTCACTTTGAAGTCAGAACTGTTCGTGGCTTTGTTTTGTTCATAGTAGTAACGCTCAAGTCCTTTGCTCACTACTAGTCTCCTTTTACCACCAGGTGTGCAAAAACTACAGGTACATTTAATATATATATATATTAGTATCGGTCTTGAGAAGCAGGAAGTTATCGGTATCGGTTTCAAAAAACCAATATCGTGCATCCCTAGTTGTAATTGAACAACATTAGACATATGGCAGATTACTAAATAATGCTAAATAAATAAATGTTGTGCAGTTGCTATAAATCAGTTTAAAGTCCAGACCAAGAATATGACATTTGAAATATATTCATGTTGAACCGTGAGCTCAGTTTCATTGACATATCTACGCTTTAGCGAATGAACGAAAGACGAAGCCTCGAAGCCTCGATGGTGCAGAGCAGCGTTTCCTCTCGCTCGTCATGAAGCCAGAGGAATGGAGAGCTTCGGTTTCAGGCTTTCCATTTCTGCACATCGTGAGGGTCAGACTCTGACCAGCGTCCTTCTGCTGACTCGGCTCCGACCTACAATATGGCTTTGCTTCATCTGCACGGCTTCCACCGGGGGAGGGGCGTCTCGTTGCCTCCCACTCGTGTTATCGATAAATTAAGCGTCGTCTCGTTTTCCTTTTTATTAATGGAGCCGGCGCAGGTTCACGAGCGTCGCGCCGCGCCCCGTTAACTCGCACAATTACGCCGTAAACGGAGAGTTAAACGGGCGATGGGCGTGTAAATCAGCGTGGTTACCTGACGGACATGCAGCTGCCGCGGATTTTAATTAACAATTGAGTCATTGAGTCATAAAACAATTTAACAAGAAGCACACAATGATCAGAGACGGAGGGGAGAGCAATCATTTCTTCTCATTCGACCGAAAATACGACGTGTTTTTCGTGCTTACGGAACATTTATAGCTATATCCTAGTAGAGTAGATAATGTCAACATGTGTTCACACTCCATCTAATCTTTATATTGTCAGGCAGTCTCATCCAGATTAAGATCCGTCTTCACAGCCTGACAGGAAGACAGCGCCGAGAAGTTGCGTCCCACGAATGCTTCACAACAGAACGGAGATTACGCACGCTCTGAAATAATTTAATTCCCGATCAAACACAATTACCTGTGTTAGTCTCACATGCATGAGCGTGCACGTGCGCTTGTCTGCACGTCAGGGTGCTTTCATTCATGCTTTTCGCTGCAGAGATTTGTGGTTTCGGGACCTGAAGACGAGAGCCGTCAAAACAAACCGCCCTCTCATCCGGCGGAGCGAAACACAGACGCTCACCGGAGAGCAGGTCACAGCAGGATGTCACACACACACGCACGCACGCACGCACGCACACACACACACACACACACAACTTCCTTTAAAAACTCCACTACCCTGCAGAGAAGTTACTACATTAGAGGAAGACGGCTCAGAAGTGTTATGGATATATATCTTTGGAAGCTGCCTTACACTTATTCTCTTTCAGACGCATTTAAACCCAGCTGTTATGGTTTTAATTAGTATATATAAAGTCAGACAAAGCTGCACAAGTTAGACGGCTTTCATTGACCTCCTGTTTCTGAGCATTTCTCCCATGTGCCATTTTAAATACTCGTCGCGTTATGTCCTAAACTCTTTTACTTCCCTACGTCTTCTATGGGACTTAAGATGTTCACTTGTAATGTGCATATGGCAATAACATTTTTAAAACTGGTCGATATCCCTGGATTATATGTTGTAATATAATACGGTCCATTAGCCTTAAACTATCTGGCAATAGCTGCATTTGTGTGTCAAGTATTTCAAAGTTTTTAACTTAGTTATATTATTAAAGTTATTGTAAGTTCTCCAAATCTTGCAGAAAGTTGCCCTTTTTTGCCTCTTTGTTTGAACTGAGTCATGCTGTTGGCTCTTCCTTCACGGCAGGAGGAGAACGTCTTCACAGTTCCAGCGTGATGTTTCCTAAAGGTCAAAGTGCATCCTCTGATCCTCTCATGTTGAACACAAATACCTGTACTTTCTACTTCTTACATGTTGAACTCAAATACCTGTACTTTCTACTTCTTACATGTTGAACTCAAATACCTGTACTTTCTACTTCTTACATGTTGAACACAAATACCTGTACTTTCTACTTCTTACATGTTGAACTCAAATACCTGTACTTTCTACTTCTTACATGTTGAACTCAAATACCTGTACTTTCTACTTCTCTCATGTTGAACTCAAATACCTGTACTTTCTACTTCTTACATGTTGAACTCAAATACCTGTACTTTCTACTTCTCACATGTTGAACTCAAATACTTGTACTTTCTACTTCTCACATGTTGAACTCAAATACCTGTACTTTCTACTTCTCACATGTTGAACCCAAATACCTGTACTTTCTACTTCTCACATGTTGAACACAAATACCTGTACTTTCTACTTCTCACATGTTGAACTCAAATACCTGTACTTTCTACTTCTTACATGTTGAACTCAAATACCTGTACTTTCTACTTCTTACATGTTGAACTCAAATACCTGTACTTTCTACTTCTCTACATGTTGAACTCAAATACCTGTACTTCTACTTCTCACATGTTGAACTCAAATACCTGTACTTTCTACTTCTCACATGTTGAACTCAAATACCTGTACTTTCTACTTCTCACATGTTGAACTCAAATACCTGTACTTTCTACTTCTCACATGTTGAACCCAAATACCTGTACTTTCTACTTCTCACATGTTGAACACAAATACCTGTACTTTCTACTTCTCACATGTTGAACTCAAATACCTGTACTTTCTACTTCTTACATGTTGAACTCAAATACCTGTACTTTCTACTTCTTACATGTTGAACTCAAATACCTGTACTTTCTACTTCTCACATGTTGAACTCAAATACCTGTACTTTCTACTTCTTACATGTTGAACTCAAATACCTGTACTTTCTACTTCTCTACATGTTGAACTCAAATACCTGTACTTTCTACTTCTCTACATGTTGAACTCAAATACCTGTACTTTCTACTTCTTACATGTTGAACTCAAATACCTGTACTTTCTACTTCTCACATGTTGAACCCAAATACCTGTACTTTCTACTTCTTACATGTTGAACTCAAATACCTGTACTTTCTACTTCTCACATGTTGAACTCAAATACCTGTACTTTCTACTTCTCACATGTTGAACTCAAATACCTGTACTTTCTACTTCTTACATGTTGAACTCAAATACCTGTACTTTCTACTTCTCTCATGTTGAACTCAAATACCTGTACTTTCTACTTCTCTACATGTTGAACCCAAATACCTGTACTTTCTACTTCTCACATGTTGAACTCAAATACCTGTACTTTCTACTTCTCACATGTTGAACTCAAATACCTGTACTTTCTACTTCTCTACATGTTGAACTCAAATACCTGTACTTTCTACTTCTCACATGTTGAACTCAAATACCTGTACTTTCTACTTCTCTACATGTTGAACTCAAATACCTGTACTTTCTACTTCTCACATGTTGAACCCAAATACCTGTACTTTCTACTTCTCACATGTTGAACTCAAATACCTGTACTTTCTACTTCTCACATGTTGAACTCAAATACCTGTACTTTCTACTTCTCACATGTTGAACCCAAATACCTGTACTTTCTACTTCTCACATGTTGAACTCAAATACCTGTACTTTCTACTTCTCACATGTTGAACTCAAATACCTGTACTTTCTACTTCTCTCATGTTGAACTCAAATACCTGTACTTTCTACTTCTCACATGTTGAACTCAAATACCTGTACTTTCTACTTCTTACATGTTGAACTCAAATACCTGTACTTTCTACTTCTCTACATGTTGAACTCAAATACCTGTACTTTCTACTTCTTACATGTTGAACTCAAATACCTGTACTTTCTACTTCTCACATGTTGAACTCAAATACCTGTACTTTCTACTTCTCACATGTTGAACTCAAATACCTGTACTTTCTACTTCTCACATGTTGAACTCAAATACCTGTACTTTCTACTTCTCACATGTTGAACACAAATACCTGTACTTTCTACTTCTCACATGTTGAACTCAAATACCTGTACTTTCTACTTCTTACATGTTGAACTCAAATACCTGTACTTTCTACTTCTTACATGTTGAACTCAAATACCTGTACTTTCTACTTCTCTCATGTTGAACTCAAATACCTGTACTTTCTACTTCTCACATGTTGAACTCAAATACCTGTACTTTCTACTTCTCACATGTTGAACTCAAATACCTGTACTTTCTACTTCTCACATGTTGAACTCAAATACCTGTACTTTCTACTTCTCACATGTTGAACCCAAATACCTGTACTTTCTACTTCTCACATGTTGAACTCAAATACCTGTACTTTCTACTTCTCACATGTTGAACTCAAATACCTGTACTTTCTACTTCTTACATGTTGAACTCAAATACCTGTACTTTCTACTTCTTACATGTTGAACTCAAATACCTGTACTTTCTACTTCTCACATGTTGAACTCAAATACCTGTACTTTCTACTTCTTACATGTTGAACTCAAATACCTGTACTTTCTACTTCTCTCATGTTGAACTCAAATACCTGTACTTTCTACTTCTCTCATGTTGAACTCAAATACCTGTACTTTCTACTTCTTACATGTTGAACCCAAATACCTGTACTTTCTACTTCTCACATGTTGAACCCAAATACCTGTACTTTCTACTTCTTACATGTTGAACTCAAATACCTGTACTTTCTACTTCTCACATGTTGAACTCAAATACCTGTACTTTCTACTTCTCACATGTTGAACTCAAATACCTGTACTTTCTACTTCTTACATGTTGAACTCAAATACCTGTACTTTCTACTTCTCTACATGTTGAACTCAAATACCTGTACTTTCTACTTCTCTACATGTTGAACCCAAATACCTGTACTTTCTACTTCTCACATGTTGAACTCAAATACCTGTACTTTCTACTTCTCACATGTTGAACTCAAATACCTGTACTTTCTACTTCTCACATGTTGAACTCAAATACCTGTACTTTCTACTTCTCACATGTTGAACTCAAATACCTGTACTTTCTACTTCTCTACATGTTGAACTCAAATACCTGTACTTTCTACTTCTCACATGTTGAACCCAAATACCTGTACTTTCTACTTCTCACATGTTGAACTCAAATACCTGTACTTTCTACTTCTCACATGTTGAACTCAAATACCTGTACTTTCTACTTCTCACATGTTGAACTCAAATACCTGTACTTTCTACTTCTCACATGTTGAACTCAAATACCTGTACTTTCTACTTCTCACATGTTGAACTCAAATACCTGTACTTTCTACTTCTCTCATGTTGAACTCAAATACCTGTACTTTCTACTTCTCACATGTTGAACTCAAATACCTGTACTTTCTACTTCTTACATGTTGAACTCAAATACCTGTACTTTCTACTTCTCACATGTTGAACTCAAATACCTGTACTTTCTACTTCTCTACATGTTGAACTCAAATACCTGTACTTTCTACTTCTTACATGTTGAACTCAAATACCTGTACTTTCTACTTCTCACATGTTGAACTCAAATACCTGTACTTTCTACTTCTTACATGTTGAACTCAAATACCTGTACTTTCTACTTCTCACATGTTGAACTCAAATACCTGTACTTTCTACTTCTCACATGTTGAACTCAAATACCTGTACTTTCTACTTCTTACATGTTGAACTCAAATACCTGTACTTTCTACTTCTCTCATGTTGAACTCAAATACCTGTACTTTCTACTTCTTACATGTTGAACTCAAATACCTGTACTTTCTACTTCTCACATGTTGAACCCAAATACCTGTACTTTCTACTTCTCACATGTTGAACTCAAATACCTGTACTTTCTACTTCTCACATGTTGAACTCAAATACCTGTACTTTCTACTTCTCTCATGTTGAACCCAAATACCTGTACTTTCTACTTCTCACATGTTGAACTCAAATACCTGTACTTTCTACTTCTTACATGTTGAACTCAAATACCTGTACTTTCTACTTCTCTCATGTTGAACTCAAATACCTGTACTTTCTACTTCTCTACATGTTGAACTCAAATACCTGTACTTTCTACTTCTTACATGTTGAACCCAAATACCTGTACTTTCTACTTCTCACATGTTGAACCCAAATACCTGTACTTTCTACTTCTTACATGTTGAACTCAAATACCTGTACTTTCTACTTCTCACATGTTGAACTCAAATACCTGTACTTTCTACTTCTCACATGTTGAACTCAAATACCTGTACTTTCTACTTCTCTCATGTTGAACTCAAATACCTGTACTTTCTACTTCTCACATGTTGAACTCAAATACCTGTACTTTCTACTTCTTACATGTTGAACTCAAATACCTGTACTTTCTACTTCTCTCATGTTGAACTCAAATACCTGTACTTTCTACTTCTTACATGTTGAACACAAATACCTGTACTTTCTACTTCTTACATGTTGAACTCAAATACCTGTACTTTCTACTTCTCACATGTTGAACTCAAATACCTGTACTTTCTACTTCTTACATGTTGAACTCAAATACCTGTACTTTCTACTTCTTACATGTTGAACTCAAATACCTGTACTTTCTACTTCTCACATGTTGAACACAAATACCTGTACTTTCTACTTCTCTACATGTTGAACTCAAATACCTGTACTTTCTACTTCTCACATGTTGAACTCAAATACCTGTACTTTCTACTTCTCTCATGTTGAACTCAAATACCTGTACTTTCTACTTGAGGAAAGGATGTGTGAGTTCCCGTTAGAACATGTCCGTTAAAGTTTAAATCTTCCGGACAAAATGAGAAAAGTGCCGGTCAAAGGTCTTCTTTGGTATTTATTGAGCTTTAAAACAAATTGATGATTCGAAACTAATAATAGTACAGGCGTAGACATTAACGGTTCCCTCCACAGGAAGGATTTCTCCACAAGGGTTTTGGAAAACAGCTGGAAATAATGTCTGTTTGATAGATGCACGTTTTGTTCAGCCGGATAATCTCCACATGTCTCCTACTGTTATAATGTTCGAATCATAAATCTAATGATAGATAATAAAGGGTTTTAGGACGCGTCACTGCACCTAGAAGCCACTCCACCCATCGAGCTGAAACCTCCTCTCCCTCTTCTTCTCTCTCCTTCAACTCCTCCGGTGACTTTCGTTTATTTGAAGATAGTTTTTTGCCCGGCGCTTGGCCGGTTACCGCTGGAGTTAAAAACATTTGGCGAATGGTTAGGTGGCGCGATAGTCTGTAGTGACGGAGCAGCTGTTTGCTTTTCACCCAACAACGACAACCGACTCTCGAACGCTGTGTTGTAGCGTTGATAAACGAAACAAGTTAACTGAATTGCTAGTCAAAATACCGATGCCACAAAAAAAGCAATATCTTTAGTGGCCCGAGCGGGCACGTGGAAAGTACGTTATCCTGCCCGGGGGTCTAAATAGTGCTTCAGTGCGAGCGGGCCGTTTATAATGTCGAGCGCTGATAGTCGATTAACTACATTATTAAAAAGCGTTCAGTAATTATAATAACACCGGAATAACGGATCTCTCTCTCTCTCTCTCTCTCTCTCTCTCTCTCTCTCTCTCTCTCTCTCTCTCTCTCTCTCTCTCTCTCTCTCTCTCTCTCTCCTCTCTCTCCCTCCTACTCTCCTCTCTCCCTCTCTCTCTCTCTCTCTCTCTCTCTCTCTCTCTCTCTCTCTCTCTCTCCTCTCTCTCTCTCTCCTCTCTCTCCCTCTCTCTCTCTCTCTCTCTCTCCCTCTCTCTCTCCTCTCTCTCTCTCTCCCCTTCCTGACAGCCCGCCAGTATCAGCAGCTCGCGGATCAGTTATGACCCGACAGTAAAACGTATCTATAGCTAGTTACGGTAGTTTGAGAGGTAATTAAAATAGCTGTGTGTGATATTCTAACCTGAAGTGTTTTGTCCGCTCACCGCGGCATCATGCAGAGCTGCTTGTCGACTCGTCAGCAGCAGCTGATCTCTCTCTCCCGTCAGACTTCACTCGCGTTTCTGTCCATATCGATCAGATCCAGCTAGCTCTAGCTAATGATATGACTACCTGCTTATTAAAAGACACCTAAACAATAAGCGTCGCTAAGCAACCGGGTGAGGCCACAAAGCATAGCGCACTTTATGTATTTGTTTACATGCCCACCGGAACCCCGAGGCATTACCAACAGATCACCGCACAATCAACCCATCCAGGACATCTCTCTCTCCACATGTTGGACATTAGAGTTGACTCTTCTCGTCGGTCACTGATGCGGTATTGCGCTAAGGGGAAGTTATTTTGACCGGACATTTTGACCGCAGAGATTTAGATTTGCCGGTCTTCTGCATATTTTACCGCTCGTAGTCCGGTGATTACCGGCTAACGGGAACTCTGGTGTGTGCTTCCCTCCACATCAGGCATCAGAGCAGAGTCCAGTTTGACCTGGCAGCGCTTCGTTCAGAGGAGCGTGCACGTTGTCGCTGCGTATTAATCATTATCTGTTGGTAGCTGTCAGCATGAAGTCAAACATTAAACCGGTTCAGTTTAAGAGCAGCTCCTGGCTCTGCTCAATAAATATCTGAGGTCTTTCTGACCTGCTGTCAGCGAGGGGTTTCACTGCTGCTCCAGTTACAGTCAGCTGCAGCTCTTAATCCGGTAATGCTGGGGTTTACAATCGGTCCCTGAACGCACCGCCATAGGTTATTCCCCTGCATACACCGAGCAGGCATCATGTCACCGGAGTTAAGTCCACACTGAAGTACATGTACAATACGTTTACACATTTTTAAAGATCCTAGACGTTTATAACGATCCCATTTTCCCGTTTTCGAGTTGCATCACGGGGTAGACCTTAGGGGCCGGGGGGATGTGTTATCACTGGCCCCATCTTTGTAACTAGGGATGCACGATATTGGTTTTTTGAAACCGATACCGATAACTTCCTGCTTCTCAAGACCGATACCGATAATAAAAATTAAGCCACTAATTATTTTAACGCGATTAACGCATGTGTATTTTTTGTCCTCGGCCGCCCCGTAGCTTCAGAGCATCGAGTTTAAAATACGGTCTCACACACACACACACACACACTGTATTGTATTATTGTCTTCGTACGCTTTTAACACACCATCGTAGCCATGGCGATGGTTCAGGCGACTGATCAGGTTGGAAGTATTATCGCTCGTTGCCTTCTCCCCTCCTCGTGGAACTTCTGCATCTGTTAATACAGATAGCAAGCGAACTATCTCACTCTGAAACTTTGAAGTAGTCCCGTACTACCGACGACATGTTTGTTCGCTGTCCTGGCTTCACGGCCGCACGCCGTTTACGTCACAGCCAGGCACGAGTTAGGGAGCGCTGGCTCTGTGAAGAACTCCCCTCTTCCTAAACCACTAACTCCACAGTACTGGCAGAACGGGAGGAGCCGAGTGAAAAACAAGCGCCTCTCATCCAAAAGATATATTGTATATTATCGGGGCTATTAATACTGTTATCGGGATGACGTCATCATTCCTAATATCGGACCGATAATTATCGTGCACCACTAATTGTAACCCTAACCCGGAGCATTCGCCCACCAAAAAAAAATCGACTAATGAAGAAAATGAACACATTGTTGCCATAGTAATTAACTACTTGTACTACAACATTTGAATCCTCAGTTCTTCCTCATTTTCCTCAATTGTTCATATTTGGTTTATTAAAATAATGAAAGTGGTCATTGTTAAAAAATGTCTGCTATTATTATTATTATTAGTATAATGCGCTTCCTGTCATCAGGAGTTAGACATGTGAGGCTATGTAATAGATTTGATTAGATCCTTCATTCTCCTAAACTGCTGGGACATTTCGCCAATACCTTTTATATTGTCTCTCACTTACTGTCGGGTCGGCATTGATGCACAGAGCCGACAGAAGACCTTGTTTATACTGCATCGTATTGAGAGGTGCAGTGACGCGTCCTGAACCCAGGAAGTAGCTGCTGGTTCCCTCCACAGACAGAGAGCTGGGATTTCTCCACAGGGTTTTGGAAAACAGCTGGAAATAATGTCTGTGGAAAACAAACCTGTTTGATAAATGCACGTTTCGTTCAGCCGGATAATCTCCACATGTCTCCTACTGTTATAATGTTCGAATCATAAATCTAATGATAGATATTAAAGGGTTTTAGGACGCGTCACTGCACCAAGAAGCCACTCCACCCATCGAGCTGAAACCTCCTCTCCCTCTTCTTCTCTCTCCTTCAACTCCTCCGGTGACTTTCTTTCATTTGAAGATAGTTTTTTGCCCGGCGCCTGGCCGGTTACCGCTGGAGTTAAAAACATTTTGGCGATTGGTTAGGTGGTGCGATAGTCTGTAGTGACGGAGCGCAACGACAACCGACTCACGGAACGATGTGTTGTAGCATTAATAAACGAAACAAGTTAACTAAACTGCTCGTCAAAATACCGTTTATAACGTCGAGCCCAGCTTCAAATATTTAGGTGACTTTCCTTTTTCCTTTCTAAATGATTATCACGACCTTGGTTTTGATGCATATGTTTCTGTGGAAGAAGTGGCGTGTATCCATCCTTTAGCACTGATGACAAACACGGCTTAATGCGGTGTAACGTAGTACAACCATTCCAGTTTGAAGCCAGCGCTCGGTTTATTACAGGAGCTAATGGTTAGCTACCAAATGAATGCGATGGGGTTATCTGGAGAGTATCCTTCTTAAGATACGCATCTCTGTAATTGAGACCTTTAGGGATATTTAGAAGCCACTAAAGGGAGACGAGTCAGATTCATGATTTCTTCACATGTGGACAGAGCACTGGCCTGTCACGTTGGCTCATAGCCTCGGCTGATAAAGTGACATAGTTGTGTCAGTTGATCTCCACTGTACCGCCTCGGGCCTGCAGGGGAACTGATGACACACACACACGCACGCACACACACACACACACACACACACACACACACACACACACACACACACACACACACACACACACACACACACACACACACACACACACACACACACACACACACACACACACACACACACACCACACACACACACACACACACACACACACACACACACACACACACACACACACACACACACACACACACACACACACACAGAGAGAGAGAGACTGTGACCAACAGGGTGGACTCAAAGGCACAATAGATGTGCAGTGGACATGCAATCGGGTCACAAGATGAACTCTACACACGGATTGTTCTTTCTCTGACACACACACACACACACACACACACACACGCACACACACAGACATCCTGCTTTCTCTTTGTATAAATACTCCCTTTTTTGTGTGTGTACTAACTGCTGAATGATTTGTTCCTCAGTCAGAGGCAAAGTGTCCTAAATATGTGTTCTTGTGAGGATGTGTACACACACACACACACACACACACACACACACACCGGATGGATGTGTAGTTTCTGCCTTGTGTAAACTATGAAACATTGACAATAATGGCGATATGTGTGTGATGATGCTTGGTCCGTGTGAAGCTGAGCGGCCCGGACCGAGCGAGGAGGCAGAACGTCCTGAGATATAACCCGACGTGGCATTTATTAAAATCATGGGCACAAAGTTCACCGCCTCAATCCTGCTGTTCTCCTTTCACACATCCTGCAGCCACAAGGATCTCACACACACACACACCACACACACACACACACACACACACACACACACACACACACACACACACACACACTCACACACACTTTGCGTTCTCTTTGTATAAAAACTCCCCTTTTTTTTCTAACTCTCGCGTGTTTCGCTCACCGGTCCGGCGGGCGGAGCTGCTTCACACACACGCTATTTTACGGTCTTCTTCGGACACCTCAAAATAATGCCAGACCGGTGAAGCCACCTTGGTGAGCTTGTTTTGCCGCGCACGGAGAAAAGTGTATTTTACGTCATGCGATCGGCATGTTGAGAGAGCACCGATGGATCGGTAGAGAGCGAGTATCGGCGATCTCGATCGGAGCATCCCTACATCTCAAATGTATCAAACATAAGCTCAAAGGGCTTTCCCTTCACGCCTTTAAGGAGCTTGTAACGCGACCTTTCACATATTATAAATATATCCAGGTATTCAGGATCACTTGTGTTTCTCGACGGCGTCAGACAGTCGGCGTTGAACACCTGTAAAACCAGTCCAACCACATTCCTGTCATCTCGCAGCCTCACCGTAACCGTCATCATAGTTTCTGTCTCACCTCCTTTTCACGGTGAACATGCTTCGTTAGGATTATGGTCGACGATACTCTTGAGCTAGTCCCAAATAGGAAAACTCAAAAACATTCATATTTTTGCAGAACAATATATTTAACTGCGTTCTTATTTTCGAGCTCTTCCACCTCCTCCTCCCTGGAGCTCACCCCGCCCCCTCAAACTGAAACAGTCGTGACATTTTTATAGTTAAATATCCCGTGGTTATTGTCGTCAGTTTCTGTCATTCGCATATTAGAAGGTTTGACTCCACACTTAAAGAGGACGCTTTAAATCCGATAGCTTGCCTGCGTTCTCTCTCTGGAGCTCCTCTTGGGCTCGAGAACCGAACACATGGTTTTTGATTTGCATCGTTGTTGATGATATCTAGTTAATTCAGCACATGTAAATATGTACCTGTACTCCTGCTCTCACTGGCTGTCGGTCTGAGCTGTCCGGCCAACGTGTTCCTCCTCGTTCGGTGGCACGTTTAGATGAGTATACCGTGGCTTTAAACCAGGGGTGTCAAACTCAAGGCCCGGGGGCCAAATCCGGCCCGCGACTTCATTTCATGCGGCCCCACAAGAGCTTGCAACGAATATAATTTGTTTATGATACGGTTAGATGACGATTTACAGAAGCACGTTGCCCATAAACTACATGTCCCAGAATGCACCTCAAATTCGACTCCAGCTTTCTGTTCAAATAATTGTTGTGACATTCTCACTGAAGAGAATTGCAATTATTTGCCCTAGGCTTCTGATTTCAGACGTAGTTAATCATGAAGTTACTACCCTATCGGATAATAATCCAATGCAGAGGCAATGATGTAAAATAATACATTATTTTATATTTATATATAAGTTACACCCGGCCCTTTGAGTGCAGCCATAATGTGGCCCTCGATTAAATTGAGTTTGACACCCCTGCTTTAAACCTTCTCGTTATCCAGGGTTCCCGCGGGTTGAGTTGGTGAAACCGGCTATAGTCAACGCCACTTCTTCCTAACCTCTTAATTTGTCACACGCCTCATTAATGGAGAAACATGTCTTCTTCCCTCGAACCACCAGATCTTTTGTCTGGCTGATCTGATTGACCACCCCTCACCAGATGATCCAGAATCAATTGATTGTTGGTTAGGAAGAAGGTCTTGGTGTAAAGACCAGGTGCTTGGACGTAATTCCTGATTCTTATTGAATTAAGGCCGTTCGAGGGCCTTTCAAAGGGCCCCCAGTAGGGCGTCCATTGGCGCTTAGCCCCTCTTTGACCTGGCTATTACGGACAATTTCCAGCACATGAACTATCCCCCCCTTTGTCCCGTCTGAACCTGATTAGACGGCTCATTAGCATTGTTATCTCAGCCGGGGTGACAAAGCCTTGTATTGACGTGAAGCGGCACGAAGGGATTGCAAATACTCCCAAGGTTTGGCTTCAGTGAGCAATCTGCTTCCGTCCAAAAGAAATGCCGATCCTCCTCCGAAGAAGAAGAAGCTGGATGAACTTGCAGTGAAACCGTGGAGTTGTTCAGTTTCTGTCGCTATTCACTGCCTTCGTTTGGTTTGGCACAAATATATAAAGGATAGTTTGAGTTTCTTACAAAAGTGCCACCCTCTACTTACAGGTGTCAACTTTTCAAGTGGTTTTGTTGTTGGTGGCGTACCGATACTTGAAAGGTACCGCGATACCCTGCCGTTAAAAACGTTACGATTCCTCCGTTTCATTAGTATCGGTACTTTAAGAATGACGGGGAAAAGTACTCCGGTGAGAAAGCGCCGTTTTAATAAGAGCCGTGTGTGTTCTTCAGCCGTGCCTGCAGTCCCTCCCCTCTCAACGCGCTCTAAGTCCCTCCCCTCTCACGCGCTCCAAGTCCCTCCCCTCTCTCGTGCACGCTCGAAGTCCCTCCCCTCTCAACACGCTCCAAGTCCCTCCCCTCTCTCGTCCACGCTCTAAGTCCCTCCCTCTCTCAAGCACGCTCTAAGTCCCTCCCCTCTCTCGTGCACGCTCCAAGTCCCTCCCCTCTCTCAGCACGCTCTAAGTCCCTCCCCTCTCTCGTGCACGCTCTAAGTCCCTCCCCTCTCTCGTGCACGCTCTAAGTCCCTCCCCTCTCAGCACGCTCTAAGTCCCTCCCCCTCTCTCGCACGCTCTAAGTCCCCTCCCCTCTCTCGTGCACGCTCTAAGTCCCTCCCCTCTCTCGTGCACGCTCTAAGTCCCTCCCCTCTCTCAGTGCACGCTCTAAGTCCCTCCCCTCTCTCTCGCACGCTCTAAGTCCCTCCCCTCTCTCGTGCACGCTCTAAGTCCCTCCCCTCTCTCGTGCACGCTCTAAGTCCCTCCCCTCTCTCGTGCACGCGCTAGCTGCCAGAGCATGTGAGAAGACGAGAAGCATGGCTGCGAGTGGAAGTGTCCGTTCACACGAGACCGCTGGAGGCGCTGTAGTACACATGACGGGCCTGTAAGTGGCGCTGTACTTCGGCCACAAAATACACCAAAAGCAACGAAGAAGACCCCCCGAGCATGGTTGCCATGGTTGCCCTTCTGTTTATGCCCCGCGGTGGATGTAGCAACATGTAGTTCTCCATGTCCACTTGTTGCTGATGGTTGTGGTCGAGGAGCTGTAGATTTTGCACGAACATCTGTAGCATGGACAGTAGCTACTAGGGATGCCAGCGATTATTCGAATATTCGCTACAGTCTCCATAATCGAATATTATTCGGTCGGTCGAATAATCGATTATTATTCGCCAGGGCTGCCGAATAATCGATTTTGATCATGGTCAGTTTCTGGCAACCCTAGTAGCTACTGACGGTAGCTACTGTCCATGCTACAGCAGTGAGCAGCAGAGGTGGGGAGAGGCGGGGCTATGGCTTCATCGCTATCAGGAAAATGATCGTGTAGGGCTCCTCGATTATGGCCAAAATCATAATCTCGATTATTTTTGGTCAATAATTGATATCACGATTATTAAAAACGATTATCCATTTACTTTGATCAGCCCTAATAGGACGTACACACGGAGCCGCTTGGCCCCCCAGAGCGTTCCGGTTGCAGATCTATCCACCTTGGGACCCGTTATCGTTTGCGGGGTCCGTTTCGGCCTCGTGTGAACGAACGCGCTACGCGAGAGAGAAAAGTAGCAGATACAACCGGTTTCGTTCTCGTGTAAACACCGCCTTAATCAACACACATCGTTCCTACTTTCCCCTCTCTAGTATGTCCAAGTATTGGTGCCGTTGTCACAAAGACATCTGGATCTTTTCTGTTTTTCTCAGAGCTAAAATCGTATGGACTTATATCGCTAGCAGCCGTGCTAACGCTGCCGTCCAAAGCTAGAAATAGCTGGAAAAGTCGAATTGAATCGAGAAACCTTGTCCTCCGTCTTGGATACATCTCCGTAAAACACCAGAAGTAAATTAGTCGGGGTTTGTCATATCTGGATCCAGCTTAGTAGAAACATTTTATCTGGATCTTTTCTGTTTATTTCAGAGCTAAAAACATATGGACTTATATCGTTAGCGCGGGCTAGCAGCCTTGCTAACGATATAAGAAACAACGTCTATTAGGGTTGCCAGAAACTGACCATGATCGAAATCGATTATTATTCGATTACAATCGACCGATTATTAATACTATTACTATTATTAGCATATATATATTTATACATATTTTGGTTGAAACTAAACTTAAACTTAAAAATATTATTCGATTATGGAGACTGTAGCGAATAATCGAATAATCGCTGGCATCCCGAACGTCTATAGGGTTTGTCATATCTGAATCTAGCATTTTTATCATGCTCCTTCTTTGCTTCGTCTATCCGGAATATATAACGTGTATCTTGTTGTTCTGCTACCGTTTAATGGCTACTGTGTTATATCTGGTTGAGTTGCGTCCTAGCAAAAGGTTCCCTAGGAAGCAGTGACTAAGAAAGTGGAGGGCTTGCATTGTGATGCCAAAGAGAAAGCGAGGCGAGGATCCAAACCGCTCTGCTCTTCAGCGTTCGCTCCATAATGATGATTCGAAGCGAAATGCTCGGTCATTGCCGCTTTAACCGTTTAGCTCGAACTCCTAACCTGACGACCTTTGACCTGCATTTAAACACCAACAGATGGTCGGGCGGTGCATTAGTCGGAGTGTCGTATATTTTCTTAGCCTTCTCCATCTTTCTCCCTCGTTCTATTCGTTTTATTTCGTCGACTGTGTCACTTTTGAACGGACGGTAACCCGAGCCTGGCTGCTGCAGCTCGGTGGCGGTCTTGGCAGCGCTGTGTGTTTTTGTTTCGGTTGCACCATGTGTCATTCAGCACTTCGGTGCCAAGAAGAAAAGCCTTTCACGGATCCAGAGCTCCTCGAGTGTTTCCCGAGGAGCTCCTTGCGTCTCGAGATGATTTGCGCTCTCTCATGGCAGCATATGCGGGGTGTGACCTGCCACTGATCTCGGATCGCACCACTAATGTCACCCCGGGCGTCGCAGGACGATCTGGCACGCTTCGGCTGGTCTAATGCGAGCGTGGGGACTGCAACTCGATAAGTCTGACATTTAGAATAATCCTTAGGTCGTAACACAACAACATGAAACTGTATATATTTAGATATTATAGTTAAAGGCGTATTATTTATTACTTATTTGTTCATTCTTATTGAATCATATTTAGGTTAAGTAATCTTTCATGTGAACAATGCCAGAAAATTAATTTGTTAGCTTCTCAAATGTGGAGATTTGCTACTTTTTCTATGTTTTAATATCACATTAAAGTGTTGTTTAAAGTTTGAGAAACTGGGATGAACATTAGACGCTAAATAAGCAGATTGGAATTAAAATTAAAAATAACCGAAAGTGATATATATTTAGATATTATAGGGAACGGCGTATTATTTATTACTTCTTGCTGTTCCATGGGTGTATTTAAATGTTTTAAAATTAATAGTTGATCATATTTTGGTTCGATTAATTGTTTAAGTAATTTTTCATGCAAAAGATATAACTTTATTAGCTTCTCAAATGTCGATATTCGCCGCTTTCTTCTCCTAATTATCTAAATAGTCGGTGCCGATTGCATCGCCCTCTGCAGCCGTCAGTTCGGCATGTTGGCGTTCTGAAGCCCGAGTGCTGCTGGTGATGATAACCATGTGTGGTTAATCTCTTCACGGCGAGCCGCCGATCGATCCGAGAGGAAACGGAGTGGATCTTTTGAGCAGTTGGATAAATAAAGACACGTTGTCAAAATAATCTCTTGGCCAGTCATCTTTAATCAAGTTTGACATCTTAAAACATGATGATCCATGTTTTCACACTCGCTCCGTCGGCGTGTGCACGGACCAGGAGCCCGGGGCCGAGCATGTGGCGGCGGCCTTAGCGCTCCGAGGACATTCCTCCAGAGGAAAGGGGAGAGAGTAACTTCAGACTTCGCTGAGTGCATTCCTCCGCCGGCTCACTTGGCAGGCGTCCGGGAGGGAATCACCGAGAGGAGCTCTGGCTCTGCTTTCATTGGGCGACACCAGAGACGTGCGCGCGCTCGCCACGTGCACGCTCGAAAGCCTCCGGTGTTGACGCGCGTCCAAACAGACTCCCATTCGACACCGACTTCCCGGGTCGACTGCACTTATTTTAGAGCGTTGCAGCGAAAGGAAATTTGAGGAAGTGATGAAGCGCCCTGTTTAATGTTTGACACCCGGTGTTTATTCCTGCAAAACCTGCACATATCAACTCGGGATGCCAGCGATTATTCGATTATTCGATTATTCGCTACAGTCTCCGTAATCGAATATTATTTTTAAAAATCGATTTTATTTATATATTTAATAATAGTATTAATAATTGTAAATGGCCATTGGTCACACCACCAGTTTGTTTTACTGTACACTTGGAGGAAGCCTGCGACCCCGCCCCCCCTCTCCCTCACACCGACCTCACCCCCCCCTCTCCCTCACACCGACCCCGCCCCCTCTCCCTCACACCGACTCTCCCTCACACCGACTCTCCCTCACACCGACCTCACCCCCCCCTCTCCCTCACACCGACCTCACCCCCCTCTCACCGACCTCACCCCCCCTCTCCCTCACACCGACCCCGCCCCCCCCTCTCCCTCACACCGACTCTCCCTCCCTCACACCGACCCCCCCCCCTCTCCCTCACACCAACCTCACCCCCCCTCTCCCTCACACCGACCCCGCCCCCCCTCTCCCTCACACCGACTCTCCCTCACACCGACCTCACCCCCCCTCTCCCTCACACCGACCTCACCCCCCCTCTCCCTCACACTGACCCCGCCCCCCCCTCTCCCTCACACTGACCCCGCCCCCCCTCTCCCTCACACGTGCGACTAAAGATGAACAAAGCGGCAGGTAAAGAGAGTTCCTCCTCGTGGAACTACTTCGAACTTACAAGTCCAAAGGAAGTTAAATGCAAGCTCTGCGAAAAGACGTTGGTCTATCAGCTCAACCTCAACGACGCGTTGGCATTTGAGTGCGAAGCGGAGAGGTTAGAGAGAAAGACGCAGCAGCCGGCCATTACCAACTTCACTTCAAGGCCACGTCGTTGTGATGACATGCTTGTTGTTGTTTGTTAAACATGTTCCAGTCAAGACAACAACGGAATTCCTTTTTTTCCTTTTCTCCCGCGTGGGGGGAGGTCGGTCGAATAATCGATTTATTATTCGCCAGGGCTGCCGAATAATCGATTTTGATCATGGTCAGTTTCTGGCAACCCTACTATTAACGCTTTTTACTGAATAATCTCAAAGAATACGATCATTAAGATTAGGGGTGCACCGAATGGGAAATTCTTGGCCGAAACCGATACCGAAAATAGGAAACAGTTGGCCGAAAACCGAATGCCGAAAATGATTAATAGAAATATATATATATAATGTATACATTTTTTACCAATGTTGTTCAGCTACCTGATTATGGAAATAGACATGATTATGGCAAAACATAACTTAAATAATAATCACTATTATGGGTCCATAAAACATTTATTTAGCACTTTTGAACATTTGTACATTTATTTTCTCTGTAGGATAATAACTACAACAAAGTGCATTCAGAACAAAGCCAAGGGGCTTTAAAACAGCATAAACATCTAGGCCAGTAGGCCTACAACAAAATAGTGTCAACAACAACAACAAATGCACCTATAAGTGCATGCATACAAATGTGCAAACTGGATAAATCCACATGAATGTAACTATAGTATTTACAAATGAAAGCTTATGATAAGCTTATGATAAGTTATGGAGAGAGAGACGAAAGTATAGAGAAAGTGGTCAGAAAAGGAGTAGTATCTAGTCTGTATGTAATACAGAGTCAATATAGCTTGAAGAACGTGAATAAACGGAGGTTCTTCCCACGGCACCCGAACGCCTCGTTTCCATCCTCTTTCCCCTCGAAATGTCTGGGCAGCTGGTTACCGGCTGACAACGAGCCAAGTCAGAAAACCACCGGTGTGTATTCGAAACTACAGTTTCGGTGCCGAGATACCGTTAGTAGTAAAAAGGTAACATCAATAACTTATAATGATAAGTATCTCCAAGCGGCAGACATGTTGACTGTGAGCCAGCCGTGAGCATGGTCCCTCGCCGCGTCGCCGCGTCTTTATTACGTCATCACAACAACACGTTTAGGTTGCCTGTTCTGACATTCGGTGATATTTTTTCGGTGCTAAAACCCTTTCGGCCGAAAGCCGAAAGGGCCTTTTTAACCATTTTCGGCCGATAATTTTCGGTGGCCGAATTTTCGGTGCATCCCTAATTAAGATGATGCCGCTAAGTGAAATCGGAAAGCGGAAGTTAGCCGTCTTTTATTTCCACATATTATCGTCACCAAAAACGTGGATAACTGACGTAGTGTGTATTATTCCTGTCAGTCAGAGGCAGTATTTAGTCCTTTTTCCCCCAGCGGAGAAGACCCCCGAGCATGGTTGCCATGGTTGCCCTTCGAGTCTTTTTTCTTTTCTTGACTTGCATTTCCTAATTATCCGTATGGGAATACAATTTAAATTGAAACTTTTCTCCCGTCTAATTAATTGGGTGCCGAGTGTTCCACCGTGTAATGGGTTTTAAAATCCCTGAAGAGACGGACGGACCCTCGACGTGAGCTTCGGATAACTTAGTTCAAGCTGTTAGGCATCATTAAAGGGGCCCTATTCAGCGGGAGAGGACTCTTTAAAGTGGAGACACTACACACTGATATACACCTGAACATCAGCAGGAGAGGACTCTTTAAAGTAGAGGCACTACATACTGATATACACCTGAACATCAGCAGGAAAGGACTCTTTAAAGTAGAGACACTACATACTGATATACACCTGAACATCAGCAGAGAGGACTCTTTAAAGTAGAGACACTACGTACTGATATACACCTGAACATCAGCAGGAGAGGACTCTTTAAAGTAGAGACACTACATACTGATATACACCTGAACATCAGCAGGAGAGGACTCTTTAAAGTAGAGACACTACATACTGATATACACCTGAACATCAGCAGGAGAGGACTCTTTAAAGTAGAGACACTACATACTGATATACACCTGAACATCAGCAGGAGAGGACTCTTTAAAGTGGAGACACTACGTACTGATATACACCTGAACATCAGCAGGAGAGGACTCTTTAAAGTGGAGACACTACATACTGAACATCAGCAGGAGAGGACTCTTTAAAGTAGAGACACTACATACTGATATACACCTGAACATCAGCAGGAGAGGACTCTTTAAAGTAGAGACACTACATACTGATATACACCTGAACATCAGCAGGAGAGGGCTCTTTAAAGTAGAGACACTACATACTGATATACACCTGAACATCAGCAGGAGAGGACTCTTTAAAGTAGAGACGCTACATACTGATATACACCTGAACATCAGCAGGAGAGGACTCTTTAAAGTAGAGACACTACATACTGATATACACCTGAACATCAGCAGGAGAGGACTCTTTAAAGTAGAGACACTACATACTGATATACACCTGAACATCAGCAGGAGAGAACTCTTTAAAGTAGAGACACTACATACTGATATACACCTGAACATCAGCAGGAGAGGACTCTTTAAAGTAGAGACACTACATACTGATATACACCTGAACATCAGCAGGAGAGGACTCTTTAAAGTAGAGACACTACATACTGATATACACCTGAACATCAGCAGGAGAGGACTCTTTAAAGTAGAGACACTACATACTGATATACACCTGAACATCAGCAGGAGAGGACTCTTTAAAGTAGAGACACTACATACTGATATACACCTGGACATCAGCAGGAGAGGACTCTTTAAAGTAGAGACACTACATACTGATATACACCTGAACATCAGCAGGAGAGGACTCTTTAAAGTAGAGACACTACATACTGATATACACCTGAACATCAGCAGGAGAGGACTCTTTAAAGTAGAGACACGACATACTGATATACACCTGAACACCAGCAGGAGAGGACTCTTTAAAGTAGAGACACTACATACTGATATACACCTGAACATCAGCAGGAGAGGACTCTTTAAAGTAGACACTACATGTTGTGCTGATTCACTGTATGTAAATCCTAATGTCTCCGTCTCTCTCTCAGCAGGGGGTCTGGAGGATGCTTAGAGGTTTCCGAGCAGCGCCGTCTTGCAGCAATGGCCTGAGGGACTCTCTGGACTGAAACCAAGGTGAGAAGCCACAACACACACGCTTTCTTTTACGCTACTGCACTGTGCAATATGTTAAACACACACCACACACACACACACACACACACACACACCACACACTGACCAATTCTTTCACGGTGGCTTTTCTTCTTAACGCTGGCTTCTTGCTGTAAAGGAGGAGCACTGATGGAGATATGAAACCTCCAGGCGTTCCTCCACGTTAGTCAGAACCCAAACCGTACGGATATCACCCTCTTTCCCAAGTTGTATTCCGCGAATTCGGGCGTTTCGCCTCCCGTCGATCTGCCGTGTTCGTCCCATCGTGTTTAAAGACAGCTCGTGCGTTCTGGTTCAGCTGGCGTTGGCTAATGTTTGTCTTTGAGGATTCCCGCGCTGCCAGAAGCGCTTTCAGCACCGGGCTGGAGAGGAGTCGGAGCCACGGGTCTTCAGTGCTATAGCTGGAGTTAAAAAGGACGTTCATCTGCATTGGAGTTAATTGATTTCCCAATTAGTGATCAAGAAGGTTTATTTATTTGCTTCTAGCCCCTTTAATATTTTTAATTGTATTCAAATTGCAAGATGGTGTCGTGCAATATTCAAATGGCACTAAGCACAATATTTAGTAAAGGTAACATGTGTGTGAATATCTGAATGAAGTATCGTGGCGCTGCGGGGAAGACCGACATATCGTTTACTATTTTAATAGATTTGTTTCAATGGTAATGTGAATATATATTATTATTATGTTTTTTTGTTTCTGACATGTTCAATAAATTGACTAAACTTGACTTGAATTATCCTAATTACTGTATTTAAGTACAGTTTGAGGTATTTGTACGATATATATTCTACGTTTGACTTCACTACTTCTCGTCACAGCTTTAAATACTTAATACATTTAAAAACGTATACAAATCTTCAAAAATGTGACGACAAAGTAATGTTAAAAAACTAATTGATTTAATAAGTTTTCTGTTTAACATTTCAAGCTTCTCACATGTGATGATTTGCTGATTAAAATATGTTACTTTTAATAACTCAGTACTTTAAGTCCCAATACTTAAAGTTCAATTTCCTAATGCATTATTTTTCAATACAAATATTAAAGAACAATCAATGCAGTTATAAAACCGTCACATTAGTCAAAGGCTTATTGTCTCCACTTCCTGCAGCCCGACAATCGTCACATCAAGTTAACACTTAATACCAAACCGACTGAAGCTCACAGACGGATACGAGGTGATTCGGACATTAGTCGTCGACTACGTTGACGTGCAGACTAGGTGATGGGTGACTCAGAAAACTAGACTAGGATCCATCGACGAACTGATGAGTGGAATGCTGAGAAGAATAAAGAATAATTACATTGCATTTAGCTGACGCTTTTATCCTTTAAAGGTCCCATGTCGTGCTTTCCCGGTTATCGCCCGTCCCCTCGTGTTATGAAGGTTTTTCTGCGTGTGAACGTCTGCAGAGTCTAACCCCTCAAAGTGCACCCTGTAGCGAGTACAACTCTAACACCTCCCCAAAACGCCTCGTTGGAGAAACGTCACTGTCCATTTCATTCTTCCGGGGTACATCATGACGTCATGTCGTCCACGCCGGCTTCAGTTGGATTATTTGTCAGTTGCTCCGATCAGATCGGTCTCCTCCATTTTGTAGATTATGTACGACTTTTGAATCCACGTAAACACATCGGCAAAATCCGGCTTACTTTGAGCACGTGTTTTAAACGGTTTAATCCCTTTGTGAATTGTTTCCACTTCCGCCGTCCTTTCATTTCTTCATCCAGCGGGAATCCAGATGAATGAATGCGGAGTCCAACAACCATCAAAGTCGCTCCAATAGAGCTCATTTTGAGACTTTGAAACTTTAATTACCGCTATTGCACATACTGATATAAACCTGTTGCGCCCCCAGCCCGTGTGTGTCGGGGGGGGCGCAACTTCCAACAGGAGTCATTTGGGGGGGCTTGGACATTTTTTATTTTGAAGGCTCGATGTTCTAACGCTGTGCATGCAGTCTGCGTTGGACTGAAGGTACCGCAGACCATAAACGGTTTTGAAAGCTTTTGTCACGTAGTGATCATCTTCTCAATAAAACATCTTTGCTGATGTTTCTTCGAGTCTTCTGGCCAATCAGAATCAAGAGTGTAGCCGGAAGTCCCCACGGAGAATAACTTGGCGGTAGAACTACTCTTTATACATCCATGGGTACAACTTCAGATACGAATGAACACGTAATGAAATATGCCCCCGGTCTGATGACTGACAGCTCACAGAACAATGGGGGCCATCTCCCCTTACCCACCATTTACACACAGACTATCTCCTCTCCTCTTCGCATGTCGGCGAGTTTATTTGAGCGATGGAGGGAACCGAGTGAACTCCATGCACTTATATAATAAACCGAGGGGGTTATGTGCTCTTACATAATGTGATGTATGGACGTTCGGTTGCAGAGAAGGTCCTTGAGCGCAGCGTCGCTCTCTTTGAACCCCCCTGACCCTTCCTCTTTGTCTCTGGTCTGACTCATCGTTGTACGGACGCCTCGTTAAGTGAACCGCCAGAATCAACGTTTTCAATTCAGCCTGCTCTTAATTTCTTTACGTCTATAATCACTCACGACCCCCCACTGTGAGAACATCTGGTTTAAGGTACAGTTGCTCAAGTACTGTATTTAAGTACACGGTTGAGGTATTTCCTTCCCTTGCCTCCTTCTACTTCAACTAACTATCTTTACGATACAGCTTCCAATACCTTCTAAAGGATTTCACATCCTTACTCTTCACTTACGTTAGTGACTCTACTTTAAAGTAGGGATGCCAGCGATTATTCGAATATTCGCTACAGTCTCCATAATCGAATATTATTTTTAATAATAATAATAATAATAATAATCGATTATTATTCGCCAGGGCTGCCGAATAATCGATTTCGATCATGGTCAGTTTCTGGCGACCCTACTATAAAGTCAGATTCTTACGCCCAAAGCTTCTGACGTGCCAATCTGTCACCTGTCGTCGTACACGGTATAATTACCTCATTTAATGAACTAAATGAATCGGAACACTGGTCATGATTCCCACCCCACCTTTTGGGATGATGACAACAAGGAAGTACATTACCAACGTCCCGTGGTGCTTCAGACTCTCGTGTCTTTATCCTCAGAGCCGGTTCATGATTACAGGAACACACACACACACACACACACACACACACTCGTTTTACACGCATCCGTTTTCCCCTCAATCATAGTATGACTGGAATTAGTGATTCAGTGTTCTTAAAGACCCCCCTCTAAACAATCTGTGTGGTTATGGCAGCTGTTTTTACTTTAGAACATCTGTCTAATTATAGCACATAGGGACTTTTTACCGACTACTTTAAAGAGTCCTGATGTTCAGGTGTATATCAGTATGTAGTCTCTCTACTTTAAAGAGTCCTCTCCTGCTGATGTTCAGGTGTATATCAGTATGTAGTGTCTCTACTTTAAAGAGTCCTCTCCTGCTGATGTTCAGGTGTATATCAGTATGTAGTCTCTCTACTTTAAAGAGTCCTCTCCTGCTGATGTTCAGGTGTATATCAGTATGTAGTGTCTCTACTTTAAAGAGTCCTCTCCTGCTGATGTTCAGGTGTATATCAGTATGTAGTGTCTCTACTTTAAAGAGTCCTCTCCTGCTGATGTTCAGGTGTATATCAGTATGTAGCGTCTCTACTTTAAAGAGTCCTCTCCTGCTGATGTTCAGGTGTATATCAGTATGTAGTGTCTCTACTTTAAAGAGTCCTCTCCTGCTGATGTTCAGGTGTATATCAGTATGTAGTGTCTCTACTTTAAAGAGTCCTCTCCTGCTGATGTCCAGGTGTATATCAGTATGTAGTGTCTCTACTTTAAAGAGTCCTCTCCTGCTGATGTGCAGGTGTATATCAGTATGTAGTGTCTCTACTTTAAAGAGTCCTCTCCTGCTGATGTTCAGGTGTATATCAGTATGTAGTGTCTCTACTTTAAAGAGTCCTCTCCTGCTGATGTTCAGGTGTATATCAGTATGTAGTGTCTCTACTTTAAAGAGTCCTCTCCTGCTGATGTTCAGGTGTATATCAGTATGTAGTGTCTCTACTTTAAAGAGTCCTCTCCTGCTGATGTTCAGGTGTATATCAGTGTGTAGTGTCTCTACTTTAAAGAGTCCTCTCCTGCTGATGTTCAGGTGTATATCAGTATGTAGTGTCTCTACTTTAAAGAGTCCTCTCCTGCTGATGTTCAGGTGTATATCAGTATGTAGTGTCTCTACTTTAGCTCTTTTCACCCTCTGAAACCAGAGCTGCTCTGATTGGTTAGCTGGCCAGCTCTATTGTGATTGGTCAACCATGGTAGATATGTCCCGCCCCCTTGGCTTATCACGTACAATATGTTGAAGTGTGAGGGAGAGAACCACAGGGATTGTAGCCTTTGCAGACCATTTACATGCACTAAAACGTATAGGATAGTGCGCTGAAAGATTTACAAAACCTTTATTTTACTTCCAACTTAAACCAACCCGGTGAGGAGGAAACAACAGACCTCGATAAAGACACGAGTACAACTTTGAAAAGATCAATTGACTTTGCAAGGTGCTCTTCAGGAGACCAGAGGTGGGCGTCTCGGTTGTCTTCGGTGTCGCCGGGCAGACTCCGAGAGCCGAGACGAGCCGTCTGCAGAAGCTCCCGGAGACGAGAGAACCTCCACCTTCCTGCCGTCAAAGTCGTTCACTGCGACCCGGGTCAAGATACAATACTACGAAGGGTCGAATAACCGCTAATAAAAAGTAGAGATACGTGGCAAGAAATAAATTAAATATAAAAGTCTGCTGCTAATAAACATTTAGTGATATTCTAAAAGCGTCGTTGTCGTGTTGCTGAGGCAGGCGGTGGGTTAATAACGTCAGCCTTGATTTAGTGCAGGGGGGTTAAACTCAATGTCATCGCGGGCCACATCAGCATTATGGCTGCACTCAAAGGGCCGGTTGTAACTTTAAGACTATATAAACATACATATATAAATATTTAATATATATAAAATAATGTATTATATTACTTTATTGCCTCTGCTTTGGATTATTATCGGAAAAAATCAAATGTCTGATGCATTGTGGGACATGTAGTTTATGGACACCGTGCATCTGTAAATCGGCCTGTAACCGTATAATAGACATATTACATTCGTTTCAGAGCACTTGCGGGGCCACATGAAATGAAGTCGCGGGCCGCATTTGGCCCCCGGGCCTTGAGTTTGACACCCCTGATTTAGTCAGAGATGGAAACCTGTAATCGAGCGGGAAGAAGTGCTGACCTCAGACACACAAACATGCGATTATGGCCGCCGTGTTATTACGCGTGTGAGCGAGGGCGACGAGGTGATTACTACGCTGGAGCGAGGGGGCGTTAGCAAAACAAGCTAACCGCTAAACCTCCTGACCCCGGACGGAGATACCAAAGAGATGTCTCGGGTACTTTGTAGGATGTGACACTTTCTCTCTCGTTGCCCCGAGGATGCAATTATCTTTTTTCCATCTTTGATTCATCTGATAATTGCTTTCAACACGTTTAGTCAAATAGTGAAAACGTCCATCCTTGTTTACTTTATTTAGAGAATTAGAGAATTGGCAAATGTGCAGATCTGAGAGGCTGAGACGGCACGATCGGCTTCTTTAATTTAAAATGACCTAAAAGATGAAGCTATTGAAAATGTCAGAATGTTAGCAAAAGCATTTCTGTGAATCGACGGATCATTGTTGCTTTCCTAAAAATACATCCCCCCTTTAACAAGAGCGCAGCGTTGAAGCCCCCTCTTTCCTTAAGTGTGTGTGTGTGTGTGTGTCATGCGGTGTGTGTGTGTGTGTGTGTTACGGTTTCTCCCGTGTGTGTGTGTGTGTGTGTTTCTCCCGTGTGTGTGTGTCATGTGGTGTGTGTGTGTGTTACAGTTTCTCCCGTGTGTGTGTCTGTGTGTGTGTGTCATGTGGTGTGTGTGTGTGTTACAGTTTCTCCCGTGTGTGTGTGTGGTGTGTGTTCAGTCTATTGAACTTTTTAAATCTCAGCTAAAAACTCACCTCTTTAAACTGGCTTGTAATACTAGTTGAACGTGTGTGTGTTACGGTTTCTGCAGTGTGTGTTTCTCCTGTGCAATGTGTGTGTGTCATGTGGTGTGTGTGTTCGGTGTCTGCAGTGTGTGTCATGCGGTGTGTGTTACGGTTTTTGTGTGTGTGTGTGTTTCTCCTGTGCAATGTGTGTGTGTGTCATGTGTGTGTCATGCGTGTGTGTGTGTGTTATGGTTTCTCCCGTGCAATGTGTGTGTGTGTGTGTGTGTCATGCAGTGTGTGTGTTACGGTTTCTCCCATGCAATGTGTGTGTGTGTTTTCTCCCGTGCAATGTGTGTGTGTTTCTCCCGTGCAATGTGTGTGTGTGTGTGTGTGTGTGTGTGTGTGTGTGTGTGTGTGTTTCTCCCGTGCAATGTGTGTGTGTTACGGTTTCTGGTGTGTGTGTGTTACGGTTTCTGGTGTGTGTGTGTTTCTCCCGTGCAATGTGTGTGTGTGTGTCATGCGGTGTGTGTGTTACGGTTCCTCCCGTGCAGTGTGTGTGTGTGCGCGTGTGTACTCATCACTAATGAACTAAACGAGCCGACAGCTTGATGAAGTGCAGATTTGTTAAATGCCCTCCAGAATATGCCAATCAGTCCCGCTCATAATGAGGTTACTTATCTACCCTACATTACCGAGTCAATGATATCTGAGCGCACTGCAGGTGAACCAGCGCATCAGGAACTCACACTTTCCCTGTATGCATGTCGACGGTTCATCAAATCAGTTTTTAATGGTTGATTTTCGTGTCTTTAACGGTTTGAGATTGCGCAACACCTTTTGTTCTAAAAATAGATTGTAACCCGGTTTAGTTTGAGAGGAAATAGTGCCCTTAAGTTTCCTTCCTTCTTTAACTAAACCAACCACAGTTCCTACATGTTTCAAAATGTTCTCCTCTTTAATCCACTTTCAAGGCTTGTGCGTGCATCGATTTATATACACATGTTAGCTTGAGAGAAAGCTTCTAGTTATCGATCCATCAAATGTAAAGACACAACATCCAGATTCATTTAATGTCCATAAAGAAATGTTCAAGATAAATGTATATCCAATGAATCTGAATGATGTTTTATTCTTTCAGGACATTATAGCGTATTATTTTCAGTGTACCATGGGACGCTGTACTGTACTTTACATTTCCTTCCGTTTTTAACCACAGTTTGAGATTTCATTTCCTCTCTAATCCACTCGGCTTCGCGTCTCCTTTAAACGACTCGAGCAACGAGGAGAAGTCAGTCGCCGTGCTCGTCTCTCTCCGTCGCTAAGTGGCAGAAGTGCGGGTGAATGATTGATGTCCCCGCGTCGGACTGGAGTAGATTGGTCGGCGTCACCGTGGACTCGGAGCCACGCCGTCTTTAAGGGTTCCTGCTCGGCGTCTCCGTTCTGATCGGCCTGCTACCGTTGAACATATTAACACATCCCCTCTGTCGTTGTTCACAACCATTGTAATACTATAACTATAATAATAATAATTCCTTATATTAATTATAGCGCTTTTCCAGATGCTCAAAGCGCTATACAGACACACATTACACTTTTGCTGAATGAAAACCCGCTGTATGACATATCGTACTAAATGGCTAAATGTGAGCAGTGACGGTACAGAAGTCATAAAGACGGCAAACTTAAATGTCACACGGAAACATTTGTACAGTTAGCTACACATCCTATTAGTCCACCTCATTGTATACATTTAAAAAGGAGACTTTAATTGCGTATGAAATTACTTTTTAATTTGTAAGAGAAAAATAATTATCTGATCTTTTAAATGTTACAATTTAGGATTCTCAAAAGTAATAATAATTCCTCATATTTATTATAGCGCTTCTCCAGATGCTCAAAGCGCTTCACAAATACACATTACACATATCATACACGCAATGGTCATGTACTGTAGTCAGGTGAAGTGTCTTGCCCAAGGACACGACGGTCAGGGGGCGGGCAGCGGGTTTCGAACCGGAGTTCCCCAGCACCCCCTTGATCTGATGATCGGGATGCACAGACCACTGCGCCGCCCGTCCCGTATATATGCAGAAGGCGCCGCGAAGAACGACCGAAGTGTCCGTATATTTTCAGTTTGCAATACGGCGCTAAGAGAAAGCTGCACTTCTCTCTTAGGCGACATGCTAAGACTCACAATCTGTGTTTTAATATTTCTTTCCTTTATTTTATTTCCATAATGCAAACTTTGAATAGCTAAACGTTGAAAAGCTAAATAGTGTTGCCGTCTGGTTTCCCCTTCGCTCTCCGTCGTCCTGATTTCACTTCGGCCCGTTGATAATACGCTCTGCAGATCATTCTGGTTAGTTCAACGAGTGCAGCGGCAGCACTGACGAGGACCCGCGGAGGGACTCCCATCCTTCAGGTTAGCGGGAGCTCATCCAGAGAGCGAAGCCGTCCCTCCGGTGGCTGCAGACGACAGAGCAACTCATTTGATCTGATCGAGTCGTCTCCGTCGTCAAATATCATCGTTTCATTCTGCCGTCATGCCATTTAATCACTGTTTTAAAGACCCAAGAACTACTGGACACACACACACACACACACACACACACACACACACACACACACACACACCACAATAACTAGAAACCCTAACCCGTTCAACTCGTATTAAAAGCCGGTTTAAAGAGGTGAGTTTTTAGCTGAGATTTAAAAAGTTTCAATAGACTGAGCACACACACGGATACAGACACACACACACACACAGACACACACACACACACAGATACAGACACACACACACACAGATACAGACACACACACACACAGATACAGACACACACACACACACACACACAGATACAGACACACAGATACATACAGACACACACACACACACACACACAGATACAGACACACACACACACAGATACAGACACACACAGATACAGACACACACAGATACAGACACACACACACACAGATACAGACATACACACACACACACAGATACAGACACACACACACAGATACACACACACACACACACACACAGATACAGACATACACACACAGATACAGACACACACACACAGATACACACACACACACACACAGATACACACACACACACACACACACACACCACACACACATAGATACAGATACAGACACACAGACACAGACACACAAATATAGACACAGATACACACACACAGACACACAGATATACACACACACACACACACACACTCGTCTGTGTGTGTGTCATTGAGGCGTGCCCGTGTCTCCGCGTCTCCCCTCTTCTCTTCTCGTCTCTCCGCACGCTGACCCACCGTTACTGCCGTGTCAAGGAGACGAAAGCAACCAATCCCATCGCTCCCAGCGGGACACACGCATCCAATCAGCTCCGGAGTCCCCATGGTAACTTGTGCCGGAGAGCCCGGGCTCGACCAATCGCAGCGCAGGGAGCCACTTAGCTACGAGAGCTTTAATGGCCTGTTTCTGTTGTCATTAATAAAAGCACATGACCTCTGCTTCGGGCCGCCGGACGGAGACGCTCCGAGAGCAGCAAGCAAGGACACTGGGCTAACGCTAACGCTAACGGCTTTGCACCGCTTTCATACTGGAACATGACATGTTGCTCATAGCTCTCGTGTCAACAGGAGGATGTGTTGCACCCTTCAGTCTCCTACCCGACTTCATTTCAAAGATTCAAAGGTCTTATTGACATTTGCACAAAAGCTTCAGTGCAGACATTCCTCTGACCTGAGCTCCTCCACGATGCACACAAAGTAGTGCAAGAGTCTGTACACTTAAAGGTGGGGGTGTTTGAGAACCCGGCTGGAGATACACTTGTAGAAGCTCTTAACATCCCGACGGCAATGAATATCTGAAGTGCTTTGAAGCCGTGGCGCTGTGACAAGCTCGACCAATCATCTGAGCCGGCTGAAGTAGCTGGACGGCCTACCTGCCTGTCAGCCTTCCATCGGGGCACAGACTGACCTCTGCCCTCATTGGTCATGTGTGTGTTGGGGGAGGGGCTCTGGGAGGAAGGGGCAGATTTTGTTACGGCTGTGTATTTTCTAATTCGAGCCACTCGAGCCGGTTTCTCCAAAAGTACCTCACCTTTAAACCATAGCTCACGACAATATATATCACAGCTCAGGGGCGTGGGTAAGCGCGAAGCTTGATTTGACTTGTCCCTTTTATAAATATAAATGTATATTTACATTTTGTCCGTCACGAAACTAACTAACTTACAAAAAGCATAAGATGGAAACATGTAAGGTTGACTTGGACCCCCTGCTGTGCGTGGGGACATCAACAAGCCGTTTGAGGTTGCGAGCATCCAGTAGGTGCAAGAAGTCCGCTGCAGGGTGGCGACACGGATGTTCAAATCCCCCAGTGTGGCGGTATTTGCAGACGTGGGTTCAGACTGAAGAGAGGAGTTCATTTACCTCTGAGAGGAAGGCTTTGGGCCGCCGGGAGATGAGAACACTGGGCATGGGGAAAGGGGGTTTGCAGGATGGGTCAGGAAGAGGCGAGGGGTCGGTCATAGCCGGGTTATTAGTGAGGGATCGTGAGTTAAAGACTTCTACTTGAGGCTTGATGAGACGGTGTAGCAACCGTTACATTACGTCCGTTACGAAACTGACTAACGAAGCTTCAGATGGAAACATGTGAGGTTACTTGGACCTCCGGGGGCCTCACCATGGAGGAGAGGACTGACGAGTGCCTATCTCCAGAGAGCGCCTACACGACGACATGCAGAGCGACGAGAAGAGCAGGCAGACCAGCTGGAGACGGACCTCCATTCAAAAGCGTTCTGACGGGTCTTGAACCAAAGCAGAGACATGATGAGCGTTACGGCCCGTCCACACTACAGCGTCGACAGCGCCGACAGCTCCAATCTGCCCATTCACTTTCAATGGGGTGACGTCACGTAGCCGCGCTTTTTCGCCGAACTGAATTGTGGGTAGCAGAGCGGTCCGTCTCCGGAGTAGCCAGCGCCAGCCAATCAAATCCCGTTTCCCAAAATCTGACAGCTGAAGCCGTAGCCAATCAAACCGCGTCTAAGCTGGGAGAGATATCCCGCCGTTCATTTCTATATTTCAAAAAAAGTTGGAGGAGAAACTAACTATCGCCGTAGCAATCACCCGGTTTTGTTTGACCAGACCCTCTTCACCTACCGGGACACAAACCGGAGGAACCAGCATGGAGGGAGGGTGGGCAGAGGCAGTGGGGAAACTGGTAGGGTTTCATCTGTTTGGGGAGTTTATATATATATATATATATTGCTCCCATAAAATCCCCGGGGCTTTTTGCTTTGTATGTCGGGGGCGGGACATTCATGTGATTGGTTGTTGGTCGCGTTGCTTGACTAAAATCCCCAAGCTCCAGACACGCCCAGCTCCAAGCTATTTTTGAAGCTGTAGTGTGGACGCTCCGTTAGTGGCCACAGGTGAACGCTCTCTCCAGAGCTGCTGGAAGCCGAGTCTCGGGGACCGGAGAAAGTGGAGCAATATTCTCTCCACGCCGAGCGACAGCCAGAACAACCTCAACCCAAGTGACCTCGTGAGCATGCTGCTGGTGCTGCACAGGTTCTCAGAGGCTGCTCAACAAACGGCAACAAACACATGAATGTAAATAAATATCCAAATAATGGATCAACGCTAGCTGTTAGTGTTGTTGCCTAGCAACCGCCTCGCACTGTTTCGCGCAGAAGGCAACGGAGGGACTATTTTATATTGAACATCATTATTTACTAATATAAACTATTTAAATTTAGAGTGTACTCTTCTTTCATATTGCCACGCTTGGTAACGGCTTCGCGTCGGGTCGAACCGCAAGTAGAATATGATATGTACAAGAACACACTGGTAAATTAAGTAATGTACGTTAAGACGACATTAAATACGGTTTATTGCGGTGATAACTATTTATAGAAATACGTAGATGACAGAGTTCAGGTTCAGCGGTCTTATTCGTACATTCAAATTTTAAAGATGTATTCTTAATGCCGTGTTGACCGCTGCGTGTTTTGATGGGGGGATAAAACGTGAATGGATGTAAGCGATATGTCATGCATCATTTTGTTAGCAGTAGTGGTCAAGATACGTACTATTGTTTAGGTAACTGTACTTTCTGCTTCTCGATGCCCTTACTGCGAGACAGAATAGTTTTCCGATCAGATAAACGAAACTTAATGAATTTAGTTTTCTGCACAAGGGGATAAAATGGAAATGGATATAAGAGATGCATCCTCTTAACAGTAGTGCTTAAGATATGTAGTATTTTCTATACTTCATACCTTCACTGTGAGAGGAAACGGTTGTACTTTGTATATAAATAAGTAGATTCTCTCTCGGCCCTCATAGGAGCTGAAAGTAGGTCACCGTGGACTAGGAAGGAGCTCAGGTCTGCCTGGTCACCAGCTCCCCGTAGCTTAGCATGCTGCGGCTAAGCGACGCTGCCACACACCGTTTCCCCCTTACGTAAGGCTGAGTCTTCACAGCCGTTTCCATGGCGTCCGTCTGAGCTCACAACACGGCATGTCTGCAGCCTTGTGCATCGTGCGGGGGACGGAGAGGAAGTCGATTCCATGCTTTTATTTATTTAAATATCTCCATTTGTTTGGTGTCCGCATCTCGTATGCAGCAGATGCATCGCTCCGCGTCGAAGTCCATTAGCTGCCGTCAGATTGCCGTGCAGATGATGGCGGTAATTAATAAGGCATTGCTTTGATCAATAATTGATTTGTCTTTCATTAAGTGGAGCTCAGCCCGACTCGCAGGGACGCAGCAGCAGAGGGAAGTACATGGACGGTTTTTATCTTTTTAGATGCATTTATTAAAAAGTAATAATTTGTGCAACTTTTAGCGTCAATTAAAGTTCCCTTTTGTCTTACGGTACGTCCACACGGCAGCTTTTCAAACATCTTGGAGCTGGGCGTGTCTGACAGCTCGGGGATTGTATGTGAGCGATATATATATATATAAACTCCCCAAACAGGCGAAACCCTCCCAGTTTCCCCCACTGCCTCTGCCCCCTCCCTCCATGCTGGTTCCTC
Organism: Champsocephalus gunnari; assembly: GCA_036324595.1. NCBI lineage: Eukaryota > Metazoa > Chordata > Actinopteri > Perciformes > Channichthyidae > Champsocephalus > Champsocephalus gunnari. Next base: position 28,081,067 of record CM070448.1, on the reverse strand, counting down.
CGGGTTGGATCCCGGTAATAGTTCTGGTCGTAAAGAACCGGGTGATTTGCTCCCGTAGCTTCTCGTTTGGAATATGAGGAAATGAACTGCGGTCTGGTTCTCCCTGCTCACACGCGGTTTGATTGGCTAGCGCTTCTACTGTCAGATTTGCATACACGTGTTTGATTGGCTAGCGCTTCTACTGTCAGATTTGCATACACGTGTTTGATTGGCTGGCGCTTCCAGCTCAGCTTCAAAAGTTGAACATCGCTCAACTTTTGAATCCTGGACATCCTGGAAATCTTCGCTTCAATCCCCCACAATGCAGTGCGGCGAAAAGCGAGGCAAAGTGACGTCATCCCCATTCAAAGTCAACGAGCAGAGAAGCGGTGGAAGCTTCGTCTGAAGCTGCCGTGTGGACGCACCGGAAGGCTTTCCCTTTGTGTGTTTAGATTATTGCCTTCATCGGATATCACCGTTTCAATGATGAAGACCAGATGAGAAAGTAACTCTGAGTCCATTCGACCCAACGAGTGGAAATGAAAGGGTGGAGACAGAAGCCCTCGTGTGCTCTGCAGGCCTCCCAAAAGCAAGTTGCTCCAAAGAGCTCCACGTGAATCCAGATTGAGGACACGACGTGCGGTCGTATCGTAACCCGACGCGTTACATCTCGCAGCGGCGCGTTCCTCCCCTCTGAGATCTCCCGCTCCACAGAAATGAGATTCCATTTTGACGGTTCCTCGCCGAGCGACCCTCCCCAGGTGGAGCGTCCTCGGTACACACATGTCGTGATGGTAAAGCCTCTCTGCGGGCTAGCTGTAACAAAAGTGTGTGTGTGTGTGTGTGTGTGTGTGTGTGTGTGTGTGTTGTGTGTGTGTGTGTGTGTGTGTGTGTGTGTGTGTGTGTGTGTGTGTGTGTGTGTGTGGTGTGTGTGTGTGTGTGTGTGTGTGTGTGTGTGTGTGGTGTGTGTGTGTGTGTGTGTGTGTGTGTGTGTGTGTGTGTGTGTGTGTGTGTGTGGTGTGTGTGTGTGTGTGTGTGTGTGTGTGGTGTGTGGTGTGTGTGTGTGTGTGTGGGTGTGGTGTGTGTGTGTGTGTGTGTGTGTGTGTGTGTGTGTGTGTGTGTGTGTGTGTGTGGTGTGTGTGTGGTGTGTGTGTGTGTGTGTGTGTGTGTGTGTGTGTGTGTGTGTGTGTGTGTGATGAAGTCTCACGTGTTTTCATGCATGTTCCCGTCTGTGTTTCCTTCTCGAGGCGCTGGTATGCATTGAGGATGAGTGGAGTCGGTGAAAACCCATCGGACCCTGCCCGGGCAGAGTCACGGAAGCGCAAAGAATGCCCTGCAGAACTCCTCGGACCCAGGTGAGGCTTTCGAGGCATTTCATTACGTGTTGTAACTGTTCAAGTATGAGGGAAGCGGCCGAGGCGAGCGAGCGGTCGGCGACTGTAACCATCAATTACCCGTTTACCAGAGGTGATGCTTGGGGTAGAAGCCGGCCGGCCACATCTTAAGTCCTGCCCCGTAACAGCCGGGTGCTTCCCGCGCCCGTCTGACTGCTCTGACCCCGGAGCGCCGAACAATACATCTGCATTATTTATCTGTAGACGTTTCCGTTATTGATGCTCCACGTTGGCCCCGTACAGAGGCCTCTGTCCATAGACCCTCTGTCCATAGACCCTCTGTCCTTAGGCTCTCTATCCTTAGACCCTCTGTCCTCAGACCCTCTGTCCTCAGCCCTCTGTCCTCAGACCCTCTGTCCCTAGACCCTCTGTCCTCAGACCCTCTGTCCTCAGGCCCTCTGTCCTTACGCCCTCTGTCCTCAGACCCTCTGTCCTCAGACCCTCTGTCCTTACGCCCTCTGTCCTTACGCCCTCTGTCCTTACGCCCTCTGTCCTCAGACCCTCTGTCCTCAGACCCTCTGTCCTCAGACCCTCTGTCCTCAGGCCCTCTGTCCTTACGCCCTCTGTCCTCAGACCCTCTGTCCTTAGACCCTCTGTCCTCAGGCCCTCTGTCCTTACGCCCTCTGTCCTTAGGCCCTCTGTCCTTAGGCCCTCTGTCCTTAGGCCCTCTGTCCTTAGGCCCTCTGTCCTTAGGCCCTCTGTCCTCAGACCCTCTGTCCTCAGACCCTCTGTCCTCAGACCCTCTGTCCTCATACCCTCTGTCCTCAGACCCTCTATCCTCAGACCGTCTGTCCTCAGACCCTCTGTCCTCAGACCCTCTGTCCTCAGACCGTCTGTCCTCAGACCGTCTGTCCTCAGACCCTCTGTCCTCAGACGCTCTGTCCTCAGACCCTCTATCCTCAGACCGTCTGTCCTCAGACCCTCTGTCCTCAGACCCTCTGTCCTCAGACCCTCTGTCCTCAGACCGTCTGTCCTCAGACCGTCTGTCCTCAGACCGTCTGTCCTCAGACCCTCTGTCCTCAGACCCTCTGTCCTCAGACCCTCACATCGTACAAGGAAAAACTTCCAGATAAAACCCACAGTTTAAGGGAACATGGAGAAACCTCAGGGAGAGCAGCAGAGGAGGATCCTCTCCAGGACGGACAGACTGCAATAGATGCCGTGTGGAAATTGAAAAGATAATACATTTACATCATAGGTAGTCCAGATGTTAGGAAATGCATGTGTCTGTAATGAGAGGATGAATCCACGAGGATGTCAGCAGTCCCGTGGGAGCCATCAGGGAAGTAGTGTGGTGAGAGTCAGGCAGGACCGCAGAGACGGGTTCAGCCACGCCTCGAAGTCCAGGACTCAGATCCAGTGCTCAGGAGAGGATCCAGGACTCACGACCACAGCGACGGGATCAGCCTCGACTCCGGATCCCGGCGTAGACAGACACCAAAAAGAGATTTGGGGGAAGCGGGTTAATCGGAACATGAGAGCACACGGGTACAGACAGCCAGGAAGACGGAGTAAGGTCAACACAGACCCTTGGCAGCGGCCGTCTGAAACGAGAGGGATTTCCGCGCTGCCCTCGCCGTGGAACCGCTCTGTCCGTCCGTGCACGTGTCCACGCTTTAACTTGTTGTTCTCCTTCTCTTCTGCAGCCCAAAGCGGAGCAACGAGAAGCGAAACCGCGAGCACGAGAACAAATACATCGAAGAACTCGCAGAGCTGATCTTCGCCAACTTCAACGACATCGACAACTTCAACGTCAAGCCGGACAAATGTGCGATCCTGAAGGAGACCGTGAAGCAGATCAGACAGATAAAGGAGCAAGGTACGCCCTCCCGTCAGTGTTTACGTTTCTATCTTTTTTTTTGTAGTTAGCTGCATCTTGGGGTCACTGAAAGATCATTTATACTCTAATAATAATACCATAACGATAATAGATGCTGTATCGTATAGTAATGAAACGTAAAATGGTACTTAACTGACGAGGTGTTTGGCTGGGTGAGAGATTTGTACAATCTCGTCTACGGTGGCTTTAGCGATGCGCACGACATGTTTCATCTGCAGACCGTATCTTCCAGCTTACCCCAGCTTAAAATTAGGTGAAGGTCATTCAAGGTCATCGGTGAAAAAGTGTCTGGACCCTGTCTGTCGTCTCCGTTCTAAATAACCGTCACTGAAACGCCTGGTTTTGCGATTTTAGGGACTTTTTGTCAAAGATTCTGCACTGTGTGTGTGTGTGTGTGTGTGTGTGTGTGTGTGTGTGTGTGTGTGTGTGTGTGTGTGTGTGTGTGTGTGTGTGTGTGTGTGTGTGTGTGTGTGTGTGTGTCTCTCTCTCTCTCTCTCTCTCTCTCTCTCTCTCTCTCTCTCTCTCTCTCTCTCTCTCTCTCTCTCTCTCTCTCTCTCTCTCTCTCTCTCTCTCTCTCTCTCTCTCTCTCTCTCTCTCTCTCTCTCTCTCTCTCTCTCTCTCTCTCTCTCTCTCTCTCTCTCTCTCTCTCTCTCTCTCTCTCTCTCTCGGTTTGCACTTTGTTGGTTTTAAGACGGTTGGGGCGAAGTCGATAGGGAACTGGAAGGTCACCAGTTCAAGTCCCGGCAAGTGCTCCGAGGTCTCCCTGAGCAAGGCACCGTTCCCCTCACTGCTCCGAACACTAGGATGGGTAAAATGCAGAGAATCAATTTCCCCACGAGGGTTAATAAAGTAAATCAAATATCAGACAATATGTTGAGTTCTGAAATCTGTATATACAGCTTATAGTTGACAGCTTCCTCTACAGAGCACGTGTAGTGTATCGCAAGTGGTATCGATTATAGGGGTTAAACAACGCTATCTTTTACTGTAAGATATTAATACATTTCCTAAATAATGTTTAAAGGCTTTTATAGAAACAGAAGTGGATATCGACGCCTCAAATTAAGCATCATTTTGTGATTTACGTCAGAACCCAAAATACACGTATTTCATGCATAATGTATTCTTTAAATTGGGACATAAAAGGGCAGCTCGCGTAAGCCTACAATTATATTTATGCGACGGGTATAATTTGTAGAATTGAAGGGTTTGCCGTCGGTGAGGATTGAGGAACCGTGTGCACGTCGAGCGTAATAGATGATCCCTTTTATCTCGGTGTTTCCTTTGCTGCTCTCGGTCGATATAACCTTTCACACACTCGGAATGGACGCTATCGCATATTAAAACGAGTGCAGAATTGCTTCGTGACCCAGAATCGTGAGGCGGAATATGAGTTGGTGTTGCAGTGCAGGAGAGGAGAGGGGGGGGGGACACATTTAACTGTCGCACCATGCCAACACGAGGGCTGACCATATGACCCACAGCCCCAATATACTGAGTGGTAGTTCCTACAGATATGATATTAATCCTCTCTGGACTCTGACGGTGATTGATGGGTCCTTCTCGGGGCCGGGTGCCGCTGTTTGGGCCCCGCTGGGCTCCTGCTGCTGCAAACATCATTAAACCTGAAGGAGATGGATGCGTCTGAGAGGGAGCGCACACACCCCGACACCCAGAAAGCTCAACGCAAGGACAGGATGTTTGCTTTCCAGCGCCGCGCTCCTTCGCCATATGGTCAGCCCTCGTGTTGGCATGGTGCGACAGTTAAATGTGTCCCCCCCCCCTCCCTCGCCTGCACTGCAACACCAACTCATATTCCGCCTCTCATCGTCGTCTCCAAAAGTAGGGCAGCCTACGCTCAACATAAGGCTCGCTGTGTGCTTATTAAAACACACACAATGCAGATACACACACACACACACACACACACACACAATGCAGATACACACACACACATACACACCCACACACACACATACACACACACACACACACACAATGCAGATACACTCTCTCACACACACACACACACACAATGCAGATACACTCTCTCTCTCACACACACACTCACACACACACACACACACACACACAATGCAGATACACTCTCTCTCACACACACACACATACACACACACACAATGCAGATACACTCTCTCTCACACACACACACGCACACACAAACACAATGCAGATACACTCTCTCTCTCTCTCTCACACACACACACACACACACACACACACACACACACACACACAATGCAGATACACTCTCTCTCTCACACACTCACACACACACACACACACACACAATGCAGATACACTCTCTCTCTCACACACACACACACACACACATGCAGATACACTCTCTCTCACACACATACACACATACACACACATACACACACACACACACACACAATGCAGATACACTCTCTCTCTCACACACTCACACACACACACAATGCAGATACACTCTCTCTCTCACACACATACACACGCACACAATGCAGATACACTCTCTCACACACACTCACACACACTCACACACACAATGCAGATACACTCTCTCTCTCTCACACACACACACACACACAATGCAGATACACTCTCACACACACACACACACACACACACACACAGGGACACACACACAATGTCGATACACTCTCTCTCACACACACACAAACAATGCAGATACACTCATACACACACACACACCACACACCACACACACACACACACACACACAATGCAGATTCACTCACTCACTCTCTCTCTCACACACGCACACACACAGAGGGACAGTGCAGGCACACACTCTCATACTACGAGTACACAACAAACGTGACTAAATATTTTATTTGTTTCACCTCATGTGACTTGCCTTCGTAGAAACCGATTGAGGTGAAACTAATGCGATGAAGAAAATGAAGTCTACCTTAAAGAGCTGACTCTATAATTTAATCAATCCATGGAGGAAGTAACCAGCACGTGAATCCAAAAGGACGACAATTCTTTATCGCAGCTCGACCCGACGACCCAGGGCTGCAACGAGAGATCTTTCATATGGATGCGTTCTCCATGTCACCCGATGTAGACCCAACATCAGGTCCGCTACGCCACGCACTCCTCAGTACACGTTTTAATTTAAACATGTGTGCAGACATGTTTGACAGGTGAAGCTGAGGTCAACATTAAACAATGACCTACAGATACGTTGCATTTAGAGATGTCCCGATCCGATCACGTAATGACCATGTTCACGTCTTAAAGTCATCCTGAGGACCGTGATAGCTGAATTCATCGCGTTGGATGACCAGCCGTTATCCGTTTCTTTCTCTTAACGCATAAAGATCGGATCGGGAAAAATCGGGATCGGCAGATTGTCAAAATCAAATGATCGGGATCGGATCGGGACACCCCTAGGTGCATTACGAATAAACCCTGATGCATGACCTCAGCAGGAGAGGACTAGGAGCGTTATGGTTTATTGTAACTATAGCCTGAGGGCTTGGAGATGCTTAAAATGTCACCCAATACTTCTGAAGAGGAGGATTTCCAAATCCTTTAGTTCCCGTCTGCCTCCCCTTCCTGTTCCTCAGTCTAAGCTTCCTGTATTTTGATGTAATCTTGGGTCAAATACTTGTACTACACGTTACTTGTACTACTACCTTCGCGTCCTGCTCGCTATCGACACACTCGGAAGTGTGTGTGTGTGTGGGTCACACGACGGGGAGTTACGAGACACCGCTGAGGAATAAATAAATGCATGGTTGGAAAATAAGACTCTCAAAGACTGGGCATAGTTTAAATCCCTCCGACGAAATCAGATCGAATGCAGAAACGTCTTAGACCCTCTGTCCTCAGACCCTCTGTCCTCAGACCCTCTGTCCTTAGACCCTCTGTCCTCAGACCCTCTGTCCTCAGACCCTCTGTCCTCAGACCCTCTGTCCTCAGACCCTCTGTCCTCAGACCCTCTGTCCTTAGACCCTCTGTCCTTAGACCCTCTGTCCTCAGACCCTCTGTCCTCAGACCCTCTGTCCTCAGACCCTCTGTCCTCAGACCCTCTATCCTCAGACAATTCCTTAGACCCTCTGTCCTTAGACCCTCTGTCCTTAGACCCTCTGTCCTTAGACCCTCTGTCCTTAGACCCTCTGTCCTTAGACCCTCTGTCCTTAGACCCTCTGTCCTTAGACGCTCTGTCCTTAGACCCTCTGTCCTTAGACCCTCTGTCCTTAGACCCTCTGTCCTCAGACCCTCTGTCCTTAGACCCTCTGTCCTCAGACCCTCTGTCCTCAGACCCTCTATCCTCAGACCCTCTGTCCTCAGACCCTCTGTCCTCAGACCCTCTGTCCTCAGACCCTCTGTCCTCAGACCCTCTGTCCTCAGACCCTCTGTCCTTAGACCCTCTGTCCTTAGACGCTCTGTCCTTAGACGCTCTGTCCTTAGACCCTCTGTCCTCAGACACTCTGTCCTCAGACCCTCTGTCCTCAGACAATTCCTTAGACCCTCTGTCCTTAGACGCTCTGTCCTTAGACCCTCTGTCCTCAGACCCTCTGTCCTCAGACACTCTGTCCTCAGACCCTCTGTCCTCAGACAATTCCTTAGACCCTCTGTCCTTAGACCCTCTGTCCTTAGACGCTCTGTCCTTAGACGCTCTGTCCTGATACCTTCTAAGTCTGATGTTCGTCTTGCATTTCAACAAGGACACGCAGTAAGACGAACGCACATTTCAATACAAGCAGACGTCGTGTGAACATGTCTTAAATCAATCTCTTAAAAGTAGGAGAGAAGGAGAGAAGGAGAGAAGGAGAGAAGGAGAGAAGGAGACTCTTAAAGGCAGAGCAAGTCATATTATATGTAATGTATTTAATGCTTTGTTTACTTCAAGTGGAAGAAGCTTCTTGTATATCCTTTAATTGCGTTTCCAAATGCGATGCATACTTTGCTTTTTGGTTAATATGTCCGACCTCGCCCACTTGACCACATGCTAACCGCTTGATGCTGATTGGTTGACTACACACCGTCAGAGCTCCCATGTTGCCCATGACGATGCAATGACTCATGCTCGGCAACCTTTCCTCTGCTTCTCGGTTTTGAGCAACATGTTTTTATAGGAAAAAGGACACGGTATCCTCGCTCCAAGTCTCCTCTCCTCCTTCGGAGTATGTGGGTCGGCTTCCTCTCCTCGCTCCGCCCGACCTGCTTGTTGTGTTCCCTCTCGCTGGGAAGGTATTTAAAGTATGTCGTGTTTGTCACTTCCGGTGTGCAGAGAAAGCCGCAGCAGCCAATGAGGAGGAGGTTCAGAAGGCCGACGTTTCCTCGACGGGGCAGAGCGTCATCGACAAAGACGCCCTGGGACCAATGATGCTGGAGGTGGGTTTCTCCCTTTGATGTTCATACAGATGCCGGGTCAACACACACACACACACTACCACACACACTCACACACACACACACACACACACACACACACACACCACACACACACACACACACACACAGAGAGATATCAACATGTGAGGACTTGTGATGTTGTCTTTTGTGTGTGTGTGTGTGTGTGTGTGTGTGTGTGTGTGTGTGTGTGTGTGTGTGTGTGTGTGTGTGTGTGTGTGTGTGTGTGTGTGTGTGTGGTGTGTGTGTGTGTGTGTGTGTGTGTGTGTGTGTGTGTGTGTGTGTGTGTGTGTGTGTGTGTGTGTGTGTGTGTGTGTGTGTGTGTGTGTGTGTGTGTGTGTGTGTGTGTGTGTGGTGTGTGTGTGTGTGTGTGTGTGTGTGTGTGTGTGTGTGTGTGTGTGTGTGTGTGTGTGTGTGTGTGTGTGTGTGTGTGTGTGTGTGTGTGTGTGTGTGTGTGTGTGTGTGTGTGTGTGTGTGTGTGTGTGCTGAGTGGCTGTAAATCAGCGTGGCCTGGTTGCAGCTGAAGTATCTACGTCTAACGGGACCGAGAGCAACAGCCTGAGAATGAATCAGTCCATTGAGTCTCTCTCTCTCTCTCTCTCTTCCTCCCTCTCTCTTCCTCTCTCTCTCTCTCTCTCTCTCTCTCTCTCTCTCTCCCCACATCTTCTCTTCATTCGCCTCCAGATCTGTCCTGTCATGGAATATTTATAGCTCTCCTGGTCCAGCGTCACTGAATCCACACACTAACTGGCGGCTAAATATAGCCCCTCGCAGCCAGCATGCTTTCCCATCTGTCAGCAGCTCCCAAAAAACATCGTCCGCCAGGAAACTCGCCCGATTCGCTGCCGTTTTCACGCACAAACATTAACGAGCTGCTGTTTCAACCCTCGGGGGGGAAGGCCTGGATTCAAGTCATGTGTACACAGTGTAGATATGAGGCCACCGGCTCCTCCAGCAACACACGGATACAACAGTTAAAATAGTAAATACAAAAAATATTTACAAAGTGAACTACAGCTGTTGACGAAGTTAATTGATTAATCAATTAATAGTTTGGTCATATGTCGAGAGACCTTTCTCTTCCACTGGATGAAAAAGAAAATAAATACATGAGGTTGAACTGATATTCTATGACACATAGGTGTGAGCAAGCTCTCTGATTGGTCAATAGGCGTGTTCGATTCCACGATCGAACAACGGTCAAATAGCCTTTTCACAACAAGTCAGTATCCCTCCGCGTCTGAGAAACACGGTATACCGTTGGTCCTTTTCGAACTGGAACAAGAAGGCAGCGGAGATATTATATATATTTACGATATTGTTGATTACACTGATAGTCTGTGTTATAGAATCGCAATCGTACACTTGAGGCCGTTCTTGAACGTCATTATTGGTACGCCGACCGAGGTCCGTACGCCTGTACTGGACCTCGTGTCTGATTGCTTAAGTGAGAAATGTATATTTGCCATTTTATCGTCGCTAAAATTACCCCAACAGACTTTCTCCATCTTGTTCCCGTGTACACAAACCATGCCAGTGTCGATTTGATGCCAGAGTTTCATTATTATATACAAAACAACACATTAGTTGGACTACCTATGTTGCAAATGTATTATCTTTTCAATTTCACACACGGCATCTATTGCAGTCTGTCCGTCCTGGAGAGGATCCTCCTCTGCTGCTCTCCCTGAGGTTTCTCCATGTTCCCTTAGACTGTGGGGTTTCTCTGGAAGTGTTTCAGACGATGTGAGGGTCTAAGGACAGAGGGTCTGAGGACAGAGGGTCTGAGGACAGAGGGTCTGAGGACAGAGGGTCTGAGGACAGAGGGTCTAGAGGGCTGACAGGGTTACAGAGGGTCTAAGGACAGATGGGTCTGAGGACAGAGGGTCTGAGGACAGAGGGTCTGAGGACAGAGGGTCTGAGGACAGAGGGTCTGAGGACAGAGGGCTAAGGACAGATGGTCTGAGGACAGAGGGTCTGAGGACAGAGGGTCTGAGGACAGAGGGTCTGAGGACAGAGGGTCTGAGGACAGAGGGTCTGAGGACAGAGGGTGTCGTATTGTCATACTGATATTCTGTACAAACTGTGAAGTCCACTGAGACGAATGTGATATTGGGCTATAAATAAACATTGACTGATTGATAGATTGATTAGTGATGACGAAAGCACGAAGTAACGTATCAAAGGACTAACTGACCGAGACGGCTAAGAAGAGATAATAAAGTAGTATCTTATCCGTCTCGGTCAGTTAGTCCTTTGATACGTCCATTGATTTATGAATTAATAGTTTGGTCATATGTTGAGAGCTTATTCTTCCACTGAATGACCTATATTTACAACACAAGACGAATGTTAGACGTGAGATTACCGATGGCACGTGTAATCTCATGTGTTGCAGGTAAATCAATGCTTCCCGATAAAGAACTACATACGTGCATGTGGTTCAAACCGTTTCGAGATGCTATTCCAGCAGGAAGAGCAGCCGCAGTCTCTCATCTCGACACTTCACAGATTTACAGCCGACAGAATCCCTTTAACGGCTCGAGGTGATTAGACGGCCTAATTGCCACCATCCTGTGCGTAATGGCCGACCTGAGGCTGTATTTTTTCAATTACCACCTCCTCCTCCTCCTCCTCCTCCTCCTCCTCCTCCTCCTCCTCCTCGATATTAAAAACGGAGTTCAAATACAAATATTTAAAGGGAAATTACATGATAAAATAAATATGTATACAATATATTAAGTTAAAGATACATTAAAATAGAATAGATAAAAAATATGTGTATAAATGTACGATTTTTAAGGTAAGAATGTGCCATTAAATAAAGACATGTATATATAAATAGGGAGTTAAAATGATTTACACGAGCATGAAAAGATCAAATAAAAATATGTGTTAAAATATAAACATGTTAGGAAGTCAAATGTCCAATACAAACGACACTATATAACATATACAGATGTGCAAAAAGGTTAGTAGTGCGTGTGCTCGTTATATAATCTACACTCAACAGTGGTCCCACTACATATAGGGTTCCCGCGAGGGTCTTCAAAAGTCTTGCATTTGATCTGAATTTAAGGCCTTAAAACTTTACAAATAAATGTGGGGAAGTTTATGTTCAACCGTATTTAGTGAAAACTCCATTTAGTGCTTGGTTGAAACCAGTGGAGGGAACGTGTTTGAAGCCCGCTGCACCTTTTGCTAATGTAGCGTTAGCTAGTGCAGCGTTAGCTAGTGCAGCGTTAGCTAGTGCTAGTGCAGCGTTAGCTAGCGCTAGTGCAGCGTTAGCTAGCGCTAGTGCAGCGTTAGCTAGTGCTAGTGCAGCGTTAGCTAGCGCTAGTGCAGCGTTAGCTAGCGCTAGTGCAGCGTTAGCTAGTGCAGCGTTAGCTAGTGCAGCGTTAGCTAGTGCTAGTGCAGCGTTAGCTAGTGCAGCGTTAGCTAGTGCAGCGTTAGCTAGTGCTAGTGCAGCGTTAGCTCTAGTGCAGCGTTTGCTAGTGCAGCGTTAGCTAGTGTTAGTGCAGCGTTAGCTAGTGCTAGTGCAGCGTTAGCTAGTGCTAGTGCAGCGTTTGCTAGTGCAGCGTTTGCTAATGCAGCGTTAGCTAATGCTAGTGCAGCGTTTGCTAGTGCAGCGTTAGCTATGCTAGTGCAGCGTTAGCTAATGCTAGTGCAGCGTTTGCTAGTGCTAGTGCATCGTTTGCTAGTGCTGCTCTCGCTAGTGCTGCGTTAGCTAGTGCAGCGTTAGCTAGTGCTAGTGCAGCGTTAGCTAGTGCTAGTGCAGCGTTAGCTAGTGCTAGTGCAGCGTTAGCTAGTGCTAGTGCAGCGTTAGCTAGTGCTAGTGCAGCGTTAGCTAGTGCAGCGTTTGCTAATGCAGCGTTTGCTAGTGCAGCGTTAGCTAGTGCTAGCGCAGCGTTTGCTAGTGCAGCGTTAGCTAATGCTAGTGCAGCGTTAGCTATGCTAGTGCAGCGTTAGCTAATGCTAGTGCAGCGTTAGCTAGTGCTAGTGCAGCGTTAGCTAGTGCTAGTGCAGCGTTTGCTAGTGCAGCGTTAGCTAGTGCAGCGTTAGCTAATGCTAGTGCAGCGTTTGCTAGTGCAGCGTTTGCTAGTGCAGCGTTAGCTAATGCTAGTGCAGCGTTAGCTAATGCTAGTGCAGCGTTAGCTAATGCTAGTGCAGCGTTTTCTAGTGCAGCGTTAGCTAGTGCTGCGTTAGCTAATGCTAGTGCAGCGTTTGCTAGTGCTGCGTTAGCTAATGCTAGTGCAGCGTTTGCTAGTGCAGCGTTAGCTATGCTAGTGCAGCGTTTGCTAGTGCTGCGTTAGCTAGTGCAGCGTTTGCTAGTGCAGCGTTAGCTATGCTAGTGCAGCGTTAGCTAATGCTAGTGCAGCGTTAGCTATGCTAGTGCAGTTTTTGCTAGTGCTGCGTTAGCTAGTGCAGCGTTTGCTAGTGCAGCGTTAGCTAATGCTAGTGCAGCGTTAGCTAATGCTAGTGCAGCGTTAGCTAATGCTAGTGCAGCGTTTGCTAGTGCTGCGTTAGCTAGTGCAGCGTTTGCTAGTGCAGCGTTAGCTAATGCTAGTGCAGCGTTAGCTAATGCTAGTGCAGCGTTAGCTAATGCTAGTGCAGCATTTGCTAGTGCTGCGTTTGCTAGCGCAGCGTTAGCTAATGCGGCGTTAGCTCCCGGAGCAGCACCCGCAACAACATCGGGGGACGTCCGGGCGACGTTTGGGTCTACGTCAACCCTAAAAGCGGAGGTGCTGTGGACGCTCAATACCGTAGCTACACACACACGCACCAGCGCACAGAGACACACACACACTTTTTGTCTGACACGCTAACACAGTTCTGTGTGCTGTTATGTTCAGTCATCGTTCTTATGTTGAACGTGAATACATTTACCTTGTAAGTAATGACGGGACGTATTTCTTCTTTCATATCAATTTTCCGTCATACTTTCTTGCCGTGAAATAAGTCTTAAATTCTATTCAAAGTGGTCTTAAAACGTCTTATTTAAATTTGAGTTGGCCGAAACCTGCAGGAACCCTGTAAATAACTAACACTTCTGCTTCCTCTCAGAAGACACACACACACACACACACACACACACACCCCTTCATTTCCTCATTAATAACTGGAATCGTGGCTATTCGACGAGCCCTGGAAATCCTTTTAATGAAGGTAAAAAATGAGGTTGTGGCGCTAAACGAGTTATTATCATCCCGGGTTTTACAGGAAGTTCCTGCAGGGTTTTTAGAAGAGCTGTGAAATTACCAATAATAGAGTGGAATGGAAAAATAATGTTTTAACTTCTGGTTTAATCGATTCCCCGTTTTGTGTATAAAGCCCATCAAGTGTTTCTGGAAACGTCTTTGAAACCAAAAATAATCGCTCTTCTATGATTATAAAACTCAAAATAGACATTAATTAAATATTACCTTAAGCATCTATTAATTATTAAGATATTAGATTTTTTTTTGTGTCGATTGATTTATTAACCGCTGCAGCTCTAAAGCATATCATGGATGGCTTTACAAAACCACAAATATAACCATTACAAAATATATGTTTACAAGATATGCAAAAAGTTAAACATACAGAAAACGGAGGATGTAGAAAAAGGAGGGGGATTACTTACACACACACACACCACACACACATCTGCATTTAATTTGGAAGGAGTGTGAGGAAGAGGAAGGAGTAGGAGGAGGTGGGAAGGAGTGGGAGGAAGAGGAAGGAGTGGGAGGAAGAGGAAGGAGTGGGAGGAAGGAGTGGGAGGAAGAGGAAGGAGTGGGAGGAAGGAGGAGGAAGGAGTGGGAGGAAGAGGAAGGAGTGGGAGGAAGAGGAAGGAGTGGGAGGAAGAGGAAGGAGCGGGAGGAAGAGGAAGGAGGGGAGGAAGAGGAAGGAGTGGGAGGAAGAGGAAGGAGTGGAGGAGAGGAGGAGGAGGAAGGAGTGGGAGGAGAGAGAGTGGGAGGAAGAGGAAGGAGTGGGAGGAAGAGGAAGGAGTGGGAGGAAGAGGAGGAGTGCGAGGAAGAGGAAGGAGTGGAGGAAGAGGAAGGAGTGGGAGGAAGGAGGAGTGGGAGGAAGAGGAAGGAGTGGGAGGAAGAGGAAGGAGTGGGAGAGAGGAAGGAGTGGGAGGAAGAGGAAGGAGTGTGAGGAGGAAGGAGTGGGAGGAGGAGGAGGAGAGGAAGAGGTAGGAGCGGGAGGAAGAGGAAGAGGAAGGAGCGGGAGGAAGAGGAAGGAGCGGGAGGAAGAGGAGTGGGAGGAAGAGGAAGGAGTGCGAGGAGAGGAGGAGTGGGAGGAAGAGGAAGGAGTGGGAGGAGAGGAAGGAGTGGGAGGAAGAGGAAGGAGTGGGAGAGGAAGGAGTGTGAGGAAGAGGAAGGAGTGGGAGGAAAGGTAGGAGGGAGGAAGAGGTAGGAGTGGGAGGAAGAGGAGAGGAAGGAGCGGGAGGAAGAGGAAGGAGGGGAGGAGAGGAAGGAGTGTGAGGAAGAGGAAGGAGTGTGAGGAAGAGGAGGAGTGAGGAGAGGAAGGAGTGTGAGGAGAGGAGGAGGAGGAGGAGTGGGAGGAAGAGGAAGGAGTGGGAGGAGTGGGAGGAAGAGGAAGGAGTGGGAGGAAGAGGAGGAGGAGAGGAAGGAGTGGGAGGAAGAGAAGGAGTGGGAGGAAGAGGAAGGAGTGTGAGGAAGAGGAGTGGGAGGAGAGGAGGAGTGGAGGAAGAGGAGTGAGGAAGAGGTGGAGTGGGAGGAAGAGGAAGGAGTGGAGGAAGAGGAAGGAGTGGGAGGAAGGAGTGGGAGGAAGAGGAAGGAGTGTGAGGAAGGAAGGAAGGCGTGTGAGGAAGAGGAAGGAGTGTGAGGAAGAGGAAGGAGTGTGAGGAAGAGGAAGGAGTGTGAGGAAGAGGAAGGCTGTTGCCGGGTAGAGTTCAGACGTATTGAGCATCACAGACAGGACTCCACATGCATGTCCTCACACACACACACACACACACACACACACACACACACACACACACCTGCATCTAATTTGAATATTGGCTTTCAACAAAGCTCAGGAAACGGTTTTTATGCACTGGAAATTAGACGATTTTAAGTCGTGAAGAAGGGAGAACGAGATCATCGCAGGACGAGGATTACTTTCCGTACTTTTTTCTGTCAAAATAAGCTCCGATTTCTGATAACTGCTTATAAGTAAAACCATCCTACGGCCACATTTCAAATGATTAATAAACTACCGAGTTCTCCCACCAAAATATTGTAATTTCCCGTTTGTTCGACTGTTACACACCGGCAGGGTTGTCCCTCACGATGTCAACGACGCCTCGGTTACGAAGCCTCCCTCGCCCACTAATGAAGCCTCTCTCTCCTCTCTCCCCCGCAGGCCCTGGATGGCTTCTTCTTCGTGGTGAACATGGAGGGCAACATCGTGTTCGTGTCGGAGAACGTGACGCAGTATCTGCGCTACAACCAGGAGGAGCTGATGAACACGAGCGTGTACAGCGTGCTGCACGTCGGGGACCACGCCGAGTTCATCAAGAACCTGCTGCCCAAGTCCCTCGGTCAGAACCACGGCTTTATTGTCCTTTAGCCCTGAAGGTCAGGGGGTCGAACGCTATTTCATCGAGGGCCACTTTCGCATCAAGGCTGCACTCAAGGGATATAAATATATAATATATTTAAAATAATGTTTTATATTACATTATTGCCTCTGAATTGGATTATTATGGGACAGGATAATAACTTAATTAACTCCGTCTGAAAGCAGAAGTCCACGGAAAATAATTGCAAGTCTCTTCAGTGTGCATGTCAGAAAACCAGATGCATTGTGGGACATGTAGTTTAGTGGCATGTAACCGTATAATAAACATTATATTCTTTGCAAGCTCTTGAGGGGCCACATGACATGAAGTCGCGGCCCGGATTGGGCCCCCGAGCCTTACGTTTGACCCCCCTGCTTTAGGTGTTCCCTCCGTCAGTCTGTCTCCACTCTCTTTCTCACACCCTCACCTCTCGTCCCGCACCCTCACCTCTCGTCCCGCACCCTCACCTCTCGTCTCTCACCCTCACCTCTCGTCCCGCACCCTCACCTCTCGTCCCGCACCCTCACCTCTCGTCTCGCACCCTCACCTCTCGTCTCGCACCCTCACCTCTCGTCTCGCACCCTCACCTCTCGTCTCACACCCTCACCTCTCGTCTCACACCCTCACCTCACCCTCACCTCTCGTCCCACACCCTCACCTCTCGTCCCACACCCTCACCTCTCGTCGCACACCCTCACCTCTCGTCTCTCACCCTCACCTCTCGTCTCACACCCTCACCTCTCGTCTCTCACCCTCACCTCTCGTCTCGCACCCTCACCTCTCGTCTCGCACCCTCACCTCTCGTCTCACACCCTCACCTCTCGTCTCTCACCCTCACCTCTCGTCTCTCACCCTCACCTCTCGTCTCTCACCCTCACCTCTCGTCTCGCACCCTCACCTCTCGTCTCTCACCCTCACCTCTCGTCTCTCACCCTCACCTCTCGTCTCTCACCCTCACCTCTCGTCTCTCACCCTCACCTCTCGTCTCACCCCCTCACCTCTCGTCTCGCACCCTCACCTCTCGTCTCGCACCCTCACCTCTCGTCTCTCACCCTCACCTCTCGTCTCGCACCCTCACCTCTCGTCTCGCACCCTCACCTCTCGTCTCTCACCCTCACCTCTCGTCTCTCACCCTCACCTCTCGTCTCGCACCCTCACCTCTCGTCTCGCACCCTCACCTCTCGTCTCGCACCCTCACCTCTCGTCTCGCACCCTCACCTCTCGTCTCGCACCCTCACCTCTCGTCTCGCACCCTCACCTCTCGCCTCGCACCCTCTCGTCTCGCACCCTCACCTCTCGTCTCGCACCCTCACCTCTCGTCTCGCACCCTCACCTCTCGTCTCGCACCCTCACCTCTCGTCTCGCACCCTCACCTCTCGTCTCGCACCCTCACCTCTTCGTCTCCCACCCTCACCTCTCGTCTCACACCCTCACCTCTCGTCTCACACCCTCACCTCTCGTCTCACACCCTCACCTCTCGTCTCTCACCCTCACCTCTCGTCTCTCACCTCTCGTCTCACACCCTCACCTCTCGTCTCACACCTCTCGTCTCTCACCTCTCGTCTCACACCCTCACCTCTCGTCTCGCACCTCTCGTCTCTCACCCTCACCTCTCGTCTCTCACTCTCGTCTCTCACCCTCACCTCTCGTCTCTCACCTCTCGTCTCACACCCTCACCTCTCGTCTCACACCCTCACCTCTCGTCTCACACCCTCACCTCTTCGTCACTAATCCCGACGTACCATTGATTAAACTACTGAAACGTGCACCTGGAGGATGTGGGGAACCTGTGTCTCCGTCTTCTCTGGTTTCCTCGCTCGTGTCCTCGACACACCTCTCTTCTTCTCACATTACAAATCTGTTTGATAAAAACACTTCATCTTCCCTTCCTCTACCTCCTTTCCTCGTCCTCTTATCTCCTCTCCCCTCCCTCCCTCGTCTCCTTTCCTCTCCCAATTATCTTCTCTTCTCTTCTTTCCTCTGCTCTCCTCTACTTTCTCAATCCTCTCTCCCATCCTCCTCTCAGCTTGTCCTCCACCTCCTTCCCTCGTCTCCTCGTCCTCATCTCCTCTCCTCGTCCTCATCTCCTCTCTACCTCCTTCCCTCGTCTCCTCGTCCTCATCTCCTCTCCTCATCTCCTCTCCTCCCCCCCCTTCCTCTGTATTGAGGTCTGCTTGCTCACCATCTGCCTCTCTGCTCCTCCTGAACGATCATCAGTGTCCCAGATTCTGTGTGCGTGTGTGTGTGTGCGTGTGTGTCTGAACTCTACCCGGCAACAGCTCTTCCTCTTCCTCACACTCCTTCCTCTTCCTCACACTCCTTCCTCTTCCTCACACTCCTTCCTCTTCCTCTTCCTCCCACTCCTTCCTCTTCCTCACACTCCTTCCTCTTCCTCCCACTCCTTCCTCTTCCTCACACTCCTTCCCCTTCCTCACACTCCTTCCCCTTCCTCTTCCTCCCACTCCTTCCTCTTCCTCTTCCTCACACTCCTTCCTCTTCCTCTTCCTCACACTCCTTCCTCTTCCTCTTCCTCACACTCCTTCCTCTTCCTCACACTCCTTCCTCTTCCTCACACTCCTTCCTCTTCCTCCCACTCCTTCCTCTTCCTTCCTCACACTCCTTCCTCTTCCTCACACTCCTTCCTCTTCCTCACACTCCTTCCTCTTCCTCACACTCCTTCCTCTTCCTCCCACTCCTTCCTCTTCCTTCCTCTTCCTCACACTCCTTCCTCTTCCTCTTCCTCACACTCCTTCCTCTTCCTCACACTCCTTCCTCTTCCTCCCACTCCTTCCTCTTCCTTCCTCACACTCCTTCCTCTTCCTCACACTCCTTCCTCTTCCTCACACTCCTTCCTCTTCCTCACACTCCTTCCTCTTCCTCCCACTCCTTCCTCTTCCTTCCTCTTCCTCACACTCCTTCCTCTTCCTCTTCCTCACACTCCTTCCTCTTCCTCACACTCCTTCCTCTTCCTCACACTCCTTCCTCTTCTTCCCACTCCTTCCTCTTCCTCACACTCCTTCCTCTTCCTCACACTCCTTCCTCTTCCTCACACTCCTTCCTCTTCCTTCCTCTTCCTCACACTCCTTCCTCTTCCTCACACTCCTTCCTCTTCCTTCCTCACACTCCTTCCTCTTCCTTCCTCTTCCTCCCACTCCTTCCTCTTCCTTCCTCTTCCTCACACTCCTTCCTCTTCCTCACACTCCTTCCTCTTCCTCACACTCCTTCCTCACACTCCTTCCTCTTCCTCACACTCCTTCCTCTTCCTCACACTCCTTCCTCTTCCTTCCTCACACTCCTTCCTCTTCCTCCCACTCCTTCCTCTTCCTTCCTCTTCCTCACACTCCTTCCTCTTCCTCACACTCCTTCCTCTTCCTCACACTCCTTCCTCACACTCCTTCCTCTTCCTTCCTCTTCCTCACACTCCTTCCTCTTCCTTCCTCACACTCCTTCCTCTTCCTTCCTCTTCCTCACACTCCTTCCTCTTCCTCACACTCCTTCCTCTTCCTCACACTCCTTCCTCTTCCTCACACTCCTTCCTCTTCCTTCCTCACACTCCTTCCTCTTCCTTCCTCTTCCTCACACTCCTTCCTCTTCCTTCCTCTTCCTCCCACTCCTTCCTCTTCCTCCCACTCCTTCCTCTTGTATCTGACGGTGTGCTTCATAAATCCTCGTGCCTCAGCGTCTCATGTGAAATGTCCCCCCCCCCTGCAGTGAACGGCGTCCCGTGGTCCAGCGAGGGTCCCAGGAGGAACAGCCACACCTTTAACTGCCGGATGCTGGTGAATCCTCACAGCGAGAACTCGGAGGAATCGCAGGAGCACGAGCCGCAGACGCAGAAGTACGAAACCATGCAGTGCTTCGCCGTGTCCGAGCCCAAGTCCATGAAAGAGGAGGGAGACGGTACGAAGACACTCTCATTCACGTCATATGCATCTTGGTGTTCAACACTGATAACCGAGAGCAGGGGTCTCCAACCTTTCTTCGTCGGAGAGCTGGGTGTAATAATATTACTTTTGTCGGTAACGGAGTAGTGTAACGGTTAGTGCTGCGTACCTGGACTCACATTCAGGTTCAGGTCCGGACTCAAGTCCAGACCTGAACCCATGGCTTGTGTCAAGTTGTGTGAGTAACTAAAGTGAACTTATTGTGAGCTAATTATCAATTGAAAATTAACTCATAATCAACTCAAATTCAAACTCGTCAGGTTTATTGTGCTCCCTTCCAACTCGTGTCTACATTTCTCTACAAAGTACAAATGTGCCACTTAGTCTACAAATGACTTATGACAGCAACTACAGTGAACTACTACAAAGTTCAAACATGTATTTCATTTACCAAACTAAAGTAACCAAACAGTCCCTGACCTGACTGAGCCTAAATCCCTAAAGCTTTGCTGAAAGGTCGAGTGTAGAGTAGACTATACGCATTACACTTCATTGTAGGAATTCTGCCACTTTAGTTTGACCATCTCTGTTACTAAGTTATGGAATACTAAATAAATAAGTAATTAGATACCGTACCGTCACTGCGCTCATAAAGAATGATATGAATAATGCGTCTTGAACTGGTTTCATTAATTAGTGTCTGGACGTTTCACAGACTGTTAGCTTGTTGTGCTAGCTGGTAGCCTATTTTAGAGCATATACAAAGAAAGACTTGTGTTATGTCTTCCTTAATGCGATAGTAATTGGGGGGCAAGTGGAGTCTCGCAGAGGCAAAACTGTGGCGCGCTTACACTGTAGGTGCGCCGCAGTCTGCGTGATCTGCCTGCAGGGAGGGGCGGGCCGGCCCTGCGAGTAAAGTAACGAAGTACCGTACTTTGTCGGACTATAAGCCGCGACTTTTTCCCCATTTGTTTGTGTACAGCTAGCGGCCACTAGGGGACCTCCTACATCTATGGGTTTTACAGGTAAAATTAACCACCTTTAACGCTACGGGCTCTAGGACCGGTCCGCGCCCGCCACCTTTAAGCGGCGGGCTCCAGCAGGAAAAGCTGGAGGCCGGAAAAGAGCGAGACGGGTAGCGCGCCAAAGTAGAAGTGGAACCGAGAGACAGAACGAGAGCGAGACAGACGGACAGTTTAGCTGCTGCGGCTCATATGCTGGTGCGCTTTATAGTCCGGAAAGTACGGTAGTGTAATAGATTACTTTTTTTTAGTAACGACCCCATCTCTGTCTGAGAGCTACTTTGAAAAAATGAAAGTGGTCAAGAGCTACTTCCATCACATCGCTTATTTAATTAAGCTACTTTTGTACACGTGTAGAAACGAAGCTTATCAAACATCTTAACTTCACATCAAGGTCCAAGAAAACGACAATGTCTCGCGTATTATCATGGCCCACATAGGAAACCTTAATCACCACCGTACAAGCATCTTATGGCACATGTGCAAAATAATAATAATGTCCACAGTTAGTGAGATGACTGGCGCTGCACCAGAGCGGGGTCTGCTGGACCCACTTAGGTTCCCTCTAATAGAGTCACTTAAATGTTCATCCGTCAGTCTTGTTCTGTATTTAGATTTCATGACTGCTTCACAAAGTAGAGCCAAATAAAGCAGATGTGTTCAGTGCTGCTTGGTGAATGTTCTTATAGTTGTCTGGGTCGACAAGGCTCCAGAAATGTTGGGAGTTTTGCTGAGACTTAATAACCTCCACCTCCACTGGATTGACACTGAACAGTTCAGCCACCGTCTTCTTTTCCTTCGTCTTGACATGAAATTATAAACCATAATGAATCAATTGTATAAAACTAATACTTCTGCAGTCTAGCTACAGCTTCTAGCAACGGAGTATTTACAACGGCATATAACAACTAAAATAGTGCATGTGGGCGCACACTCACATTCTCTGTCTCACTGTTACATACATCCCATGAATGTATGAGATTAAGTTAGCTTCATTATCTCATCAGTGATTAAGTGAATAATAAAGTTTCCATCGGGTGACTGTCAGCCTGTCACTCATTATTGTCAGGAGGGGGCGGGGCTTTGGAGGAACGGGGTGGGGCTTTGAGGAGGGGGCGTGGCTTGGAGGAACGGGCGGGGCTTGGAGGAACGGGCGGGGCTTGGATGAACGGGGCGGGGCTTGGAGGACGGGCAGGCTGGAGGCGGGGCTTGGAGGAACAAGGGCGGGGCTTGGATGAACGGGGCGGGGCTTGGAGGAACGGAGAGGAGACGGTGATCGCGAAGCTTTCCTCCTGCCTTCACAAACTTTACACACGTATATATCAACTGAAGATTGCAAGAGGACGTTCATACTCTGCAATCCAAGACTTAATTAAATCCACCAAAAACCTGACACGCGATTTAAAACATGAATCCATGTGTGTCTGAGCCTCAGCGACACGGACTGATTCAGGCGCATTTATTGTAGTCGGATTTTTTCTACACAGTCTGTGAACCGCGAGCGGCGAGCTACTGAAAGGCTGCGTGTTGGAGAACCCTGACCTAGAGGGGTGAAGAGATGTTGTATTGCTGTCTTTTCCCTCCCGAATGCAGCATCTCCCTGGTCCAATGGGATTCCTCCAAATAATGTCAACATTTATGATACACGTTTATTTCAGCAGGATAATCTCCACATCTTGACACCACTTTATGATTTCTGAGGTAAAAAGCTACATTTGGGCTATAAAGGAACTACAGCACGGTCACATGACTTCACGTCACCACCGCTAAGCTAAAGGAGGCTAATGTTGGGCTATAAATGGAACCACAGCACGGTCACATGACTTCACGTCACCACCGCTAAGCTAAAGGAGGCTAATGTTGGGCTATAGAGGAACTACAGCACGGTCACATGACTTCACGTCACCACCGCTAAGCTAAAGGAGGCTAATGTTGGGCTATAGAGGAACTACAGCACGGTCACATGACTTCACGTCACCACCGCTAAGCTAAAGGCGGCTAATGTTGGGCTATAAAGGAACTACAGCACGGTCACATGACTTCACGTCACCACCGCTAAGCTAAAGGAGGCTAATGTTGGGCTATAAAGGAACTACAGCACGGTCACATGACTTCACGTCACCACCGCTAAGCTAAAGGTGGCTAATGTTGGGCTATAAAGGAACTACAGCACGGTCACATGACTTCACGTCACCACCGCTAAGCTAAAGGAGGCTAATGTTGGGCTATAAAGGAACTACAGCACGGTCACATGACTTCACGTCACCACCGCTAAGCTAAAGGTGGCTAATGTTGGGCTATAAAGGAACTACAGCACGGTCACATGACTTCACGTCACCACCGCTAAGCTAAAGGAGGCTAATGTTGGGCTATAAAGGAACTACAGCACGGTCACATGACTTCACGTCACCACCGCTAAGCTAAAGGAGGCTAATGTTGGGCTATAAAGGAACTACAGCACGGTCACATGACTTCACGTCTCCACCGCTAAGCTAAAGGAGGCTAATGTTGGGCTGTAAAGGAACTACAGCACGGTCACATGACTTCACGTCACCACCGCTAAGCTAAAGGTGGCTAATGTTGGGCTATAAAGGAACTACAGCACGGTCACATGACTTCACGTCACCACCGCTAAGCTAAAGGAGGCTAATGTTGGGCTATAGAGGAACTACAGCACGGTCACATGACTTCACGTCACCACCGCTAAGCTAAAGGAGGCTAATGTTGGGCTATAAAGGAACTACAGCACGGTCACATGACTTCACGTCACCACCGCTAAGCTAAAGGAGGCTAATGTTGGGCTATAAAGGAACTACAGCACGGTCACATGACTTCACGTCACCACCGCTAAGCTAAAGGAGGCTAATGTTGGGCTATAAAGGAACTACAGCACGGTCACATGACTTCACGTCACCACCGCTAAGCTAAAGGAGGCTAATGTTGGGCTATAAAGGAACTACAGCACGGTCACATGACTTCACCTCACCACCGCTAAGCTAAAGGAGGCTAATGTTGGGCTATAAAGGAACTACAGCACGGTCACATGACTTCACGTCTCCACCGCTAAGCTAAAGGTGGCTAATGTTGGGCTATAAAGGAACTACAGCACGGTCACATGACTTCACGTCACCACCGCTAAGCTAAAGGAGGCTAATGTTGGGCTATAAAGGAACTACAGCACGGTCACATGACTTCACGTCACCACCGCTAAGCTAAAGGAGGCTAATGTTGGGCTATAAAGGAACTACAGCACGGTCACATGACTTCACGTCACCACCGCTAAGCTAAAGGAGGCTAATGTTGGGCTATAAAGGAACTACAGCACGGTCACATGACTTCACGTCACCACCGCTAAGCTAAAGGAGGCTAATGTTGGGCTATAAAGGAACTACAGCACGGTCACATGACTTCACGTCACCACCGCTAAGCTAAAGGAGGCTAATGTTGGGCTATAAAGGAACTACAGCACGGTCGGTCACATGACTTCACGTCACCACCGCTAAGCTAAAGGAGGCTAATGTTGGGCTATAAAGGAACTACAGCACGGTCACATGACTTCACGTCACCACCGCTAAGCTAAAGGAGGCTAATGTTGGGCTATAAAGGAACTACAGCACGGTCGGTCACATGACTTCACGTCACCACCGCTAAGCTAAAGGTGGCTAATGTTGGGCTATAAAGGAACTACAGCACGGTCACATGACTTCACGTCACCACCGCTAAGCTAAAGGAGGCTAATGTTGGGCTATAAAGGAACTACAGCACGGTCGTCACATGACTTCACGTCACCACCGCTAAGCTAAAGGTGGCTAATGTTGGGCTATAAAGGAACTACAGCACGGTCACATGACTTCACGTCACCACCGCTAAGCTAAAGGAGGCTAATGTTGGGCTATAAAGGAACTACAGCACGGTCACATGACTTCACGTCACCACCGCTAAGCTAAAGGTGGCTAATGTTGGGCTATAAAGGAACTACAGCACGGTCACATGACTTCACGTCACCACCGCTAAGCTAAAGGAGGCTAATGTTGGGCTATAAAGGAACTACAGCACGGTCACATGACTTCACGTCACCACCGCTAAGCTAAAGGAGGCTAATGTTGGGCTATAAAGGAACTACAGCACGGTCACATGACTTCACGTCACCACCGCTAAGCTAAAGGAGGCTAATGTTGGGCTATAAAGGAACTACAGCACGGTCACATGACTTCACGTCACCACCGCTAAGCTAAAGGAGGCTAATGTTGGGCTATAAAGGAACTACAGCGCGGTCACATGACTTCACGTCTCCACCGCTAAGCTAAACGGAGGCTAATGTTGGGCTATAAAGGAACTACAGCGCGGTCACATGACTTCACGTCACCACCGCTAAGCTAAAGGAGGCTAATGTTGGGCTATAAAGGAACTACAGCTCTGGAAAAAGGCGATTTGATGATCAAAAATAATACTTTTCTTTTGAAGTAGCTCTACTTCAGTGAAAATGTAAATGTTTCTCTCCGAGGCTCAACCTGTCTTTCCTCTCTGGCTTCCTCTGAGCACCAGCTGCCTGCCAGCCGTACTCTGGCAGAAACACTGACTAGGACCCGGGCCAGGGTTGTGTGTGTGTGTGTGTGTGTGTGTGTGTGTGTGTGTGTGTGTGTGTGTGTGGCTGTGGGGTAAGGCAGGATCAGTGGTTCCAGTGCAGGAATTTGTCCAGCCATAGACGGGAAGGAGAGGGAAAGCAGATCTAAAGGCCGGACCACCCAAGAGTGTGTGTGTGTGTGTGTGTGTGTGTGTGTGTGTGTGTGTGTGTGTGTGTGTGTGTGTGTGTGTGTGTGTGTGTGGTGTGTGTGTGTGTGTGTGTGTGTGTGTGTGTGTGTGTGTGTGTGTGTGTGTGTGTGTGTGTGTGTGTGTGTGTGTGTGTGTGTGTGTGTGTGTGTGTGTGTGTGTGTGTGTGTGTGTGTGTGTGTGTGTGTGTGTGTGTGTGTGTGTGTGTGTGTGTGTGTGTGTGTGTGTGTGTGTGTGTGTGTGTGTGTGTGTGTGTGTGTGTGTGTGTGTGTGTGTGTGTGTGTGTGTGTGTGTGTGTGTGTGTGTGTGTGTGTGTGTGTGTGTGTGTGTGTGTGTGTGTGTGTGTGTGTGTGTGTGTGTGTGTGTGTGTGTGTGTGTGTGTGTGTGTGTGTGTGTGTGTGTGTGTGTGTGTCACGATTGAGCGATGGCCGTCTTTAATGTCGGGCCAGGGGAAGTGTCATCAGCGTGAGATGACACTGCAGGTGGGACCAGGTAGTGAGGCAGGCCAACACACACACACACCTCGCCGCTCCTCTGCATGACGGAAGTGGAGCTCTGATCCCTGTGCTCATTAATAACTGTATTAATTACGCTGCGTGGGAATAACATGCGTTTACTTTCTCCCTCTCCTCCTCTTCCTCCCCGCTCCTCTTCCTCCCCGCTCCTCTTCCTCCCCCGCTCCTCTTCCTCCCCCGCTCCTCTTCTCCTCCTCTCCTCCTCTCAGATTTCCAGTCCTGTCTGATCTGTGTCGCTCGCCGAGTGCCGATGAAAGAGAGACCGGTGCTGCCGACTCACGAGAGTTTCACCACGCGCCAAGACCTGCAAGGTACACACACACACACACACACACACACACACACACACTCGCACACACACACACACGCGCGTGCGCGCGCACACACACACACACACTCACAACCACACACACTCACAACCGCTCACAACCACACACACACAACCGCACACACACACAACTGCACACACACAACCACACACACACAACCACACACACGCACACTCACACATGCACGCACACACACACACACACACACACACAACCACACACTCTCACACACTCGCCCACACACACACACACACACACACACGCGCTCACACACACACTCACACACACACACACACCACGCACACACACTCACACACTCGCACACACGCCCCCACACAGACCACACACACACACACACACACACACACACTCACACACACACACACACACACAACCACACACCTCACACACTCACCACACACACGCACACACCACACACACACGCACACACACACACACAACCACACACTCACACACTCACACACTCACACACACACACACACACACACTCACACACACACACACACCACACACACACACACACACACACACACACACCACACACACACTACACACACACACACACACTCACACACACACTCACACACACACTCACACACAACCACACACTCACTCACACACTCACACACTCACACACTCACTCACACACTCACACACACACACACACACACACTAACTCACATCCAGTAGCAATTAGTGAACCATGCGTAAGAAGGGGAAGAAGTACTTAGATAATTTACTTGTGTGCGTCACCACGGCAACGATAGTTTATTTATATAGCCCCTTTCAACACAGGGCGATTCAAAGTGCTTTACAAACATGAGAGATATTAAGACAATGGCATTTAAAAACATGACAAAGATAACGCCCGTGTGTAACGCCCGTGTGTAACGCCCCGTGTGTAACGCCCCGTGTGTGCTCCAGGTAAGATCACGTCTCTGGACACCAGCCTGCTGCGGGCCTCCATGAAGCCGGGCTGGGAGGACCTGGTGCGGCGATGCATTCAGAGATTCCACCTGCAGAACGACGGGGAGATGTCCTTCGCCAAGAGGCACCAGCAGGAAGGTAACCCTCCCTCGTCTCTCGGATGTCACAGCGACTCCGTTAAAACAGTGCTTCTCAAAGTGTGGCCCGCGCCCCCTAGTGGTGTAGATTGGTAACTTTTGAAATAAATAAATACATTAAAGTTTTCCGCACTCTCGCGGGAATATCTCCGCGATGGAGCGAGCTTAAGTTTCACTTTCGATTGCATGATATAGCCCAGGGCAACACGTTCGTCACACATGTTGCCATTTGTTTGTACCATTTTCAGGCGATTTGTAATCTGTGTTTTTGGATAGGTGGTCCGCGAGTATTTTGTTATTGGTTAAGTGGTCCCTGGTTTGAGAAGCGCCGGTGTAAACAATGACTTATAAATAATATTATCTGTGCTTTAGGCAACATGTATATCTCAATATCATCCTTTCCTTTCTAAGACTGTACAACACAAGCATTGAAATAAACCCTTTATTGTAATTAAACTCCTTCCTAAAGGACCCTCGTTGGTAGTTTTAGGACACGGAAATGTTTTTGTGACTTAAGACGTTACGTAAGGGATGATGTGCACCGACAGGCCGATCAGGAGCGCGAGGCGGAGGGATCTAGATCGGCATGATCCCGCTTATTACACACGGCCACATTCTCAACAAAGTAACATTATGACTCCCGATATTAATTGAAATGCTTTTATGGATTTTAGAAAATGATTTTAGAGATTTAAAAAATAGTTGTATTTAAATTGACGTGCATCCGCGAAGAAAAGTAGTCCGTTGTTACCGTTTGAACTAACGCAGGAGCTGCTTCGATAGCGTTTTTGAGGAGCTTTCTGATTACAGATTTGAAAACATCGTTGCTTGCTTTAAAAGTAGCGTAACTCATGATGTCAAACCTTGGAGAGTATCTCGATATCCTGCCCTGATGCCAAAGTAACCGCACACTGAATATGTGTCGCCGTTTGATGTCTATTTGGACCGCTGCGTAAAAAGGAGGGATCTGCCCGTTACTTCTCTGTATGCAGTTAAATCGACCGGACTTCTTTCTGAAGATTTGAGCGTCCTTAACAACGGTCAATAAGTCCTTGACAGCGGTCTGTCTGTTCGGTATTAACAACGTGTCACGTGTTCTGAATTGACCAATCAGAATCGAGTATTCAACTATAAATAAAGCAGATTAACGTGTTTGAAAAAGTCATACTAACCGATATTGAACAGATTTTTCTTGCATAATGGACACTTTTCAACTCAAATCGGAGCCTAAACTCTACAGGGTGAAGTTTGAGTACACACGTAACACCTGTTCTGTGTGTCCTCAGTGCTGCGCCACGGCCAGGCCTTCAGCCCGATCTACCGCTTCTCCCTCTCCGACGGCACCATCGTGTCGGCGCACACGAAGAGCAAGCTGGTGCGCTCTCCGGCCACCAACGAGCCGCAGCTCTACATGTCGCTGCACATCCTGCAGAGGTATGGCATGCATGTGGCGTCGTGGGGGACATCTGCAGCTGGAAGGAGGAGACATGCTGTGAGACATGTTTAGAAAAACCTCCGATTCCAGCTTTTTAAATATGATCTGGTTACTTTACGTTTCCACATTGGACATTGTGTCTTTCATGTTAGCTGTGTGTCCCCTGCCGGACAAAAACGCTTTGTAATTGTGAATATTGATGATATTATATATGAACGGTTACTTAACGTTTGATATTGCGCCCCCTTCAGGGAGCAGACGGCGTGCGGGATGGGTCAGGACATCGGTCAGACCCCAGGAATGGCCCCCAAACCCATGAACTCCTCCACGCCCTCCATGACCCCCCCCGACCCCCCGGCAGCCTGCCTGGTTCTGGGCCTCAGGGCCAGGAGACCACCATCAGCAGCAACAGCAGCACGCCTTTCTCCTCTCTTGGCCCTCGAGAGCCTCCTGCCATGGGGGGCCACATGCAGAGCTATCGTTTCGGGTGCCCCCCTCCTCACAATCACACTGGAGGCATGCAGCCGCCTCAGCAAGGGGCTAATTGGAGGATGAACAGTCCGTCTCGAGCGAGTCCGAGCCCAGCAGGAGGGCCACATCCTCCTCAACAGAACTCTATGTTGTCCCCGAGGCATCGAAACAGTCCTGGGGGGTCTGGGAGCCCTCGAGTAGCGGGTATTCACTCCCCCTCACCTGTCGGCATGTGTGGGGGCCCCCCAGGTAGCAGCGGCAATGCTAACAGCTACACTAGCAGCTCTCTTTCTGCACTTCAGGCCCTTAGTGAGTGTCATGGGGTGGGGCACGGGGCCCCTCACACTCTGGGCTCTCCAGACAGAAAGATGGGTTCTCCAGTGGGGGTCTCACAGGGAGGGGGCTCTCATCTGATGTCCAAACTGGGAGGAGAGTCATACGGATCGAATATGGAGGGTCAGGAGACGAATATGGAGCCTAAAGAGGAGCGGGAAGGGGCCCCCGACGACTCCCTGAACCGTCTTCACGACAACAAAGGCCACACTAAGCTTCTACAGCTTCTCACGACTAAACCGGAGCCCCTGGAGACCCCTTTGTCCCCGGGGGGGGAGGGGCAAAGAGGGCCGCGGGGGGCCAAAACGCAGCGAACACTCACGCCTCCTCGCTAAAAGAGAAACACAAGATCCTGCACCAGCTGCTGCAGAACAGCACGTCCCCCGTGGACCTGGCCAAACTCACAGCCGAGGCCACGGGCAAAGAGCCGGGTCAGGAGCAGAACCAGGGGGCCGGGGGTCAGGGGTCAGGGCCCGATGTGGGTCTGAAACAAGAGCCTCTGAGCCCCAAGAAGAAGGACAACGCCCTGCTGAGATACCTGCTGGACAAGGACGACACCGCGGGGAAGGAGAAGATGAAGCTGGAGGCGGGGGAGGTGAAGCTGGAGGGAGGGAAGCATCCCCACGGTGAAGACGGAGAAACAAGACGCGGGGTACGACCGCGCCGAGCAGGTGAGAGCACAACAACAACAACAACAACATCCTCACGTTCCCTTAGTGTCTTCTTCCCCACACTGTCACAAGTCAAGGGCCGCCAAGACCTCTGACCTCGCTGCTACATCGGTTCCTGGGTATAATGGAGATATCTTCAGGGTGCGGATGAGGCCATGTTTAGGGCCACTGTCGGAAGTCAAGGGTTGCAAAGGCGGAGAAAATGGCCCGGAGAGAAAGAATGTATGTTTCTATAGATGCCACATTCAGCCATCATTCGATTTGTATTCGGTGTATTTCTATTTCCAACACATTGCTTATTTTAAATGCTTAGACGTTATGCACCTCAAGCTAGTGTCTAACGTGGCAGGCTCATTTTGTAGAAGCCTTATTTTAATACACACATGATTCGTCCCAAATATTTATTTTAAATATCTAAAATAACTCAGTCTGAAGCTGTCTCGGAGCGCGGTCAAAAACGGGACATTTCTAGTCATTTCTTCAGATTGTTTGTCGATAATACAGACAGGTGTAGGAATATCATAATTTTCTCCAACGTACTAGTACGGTCTGTTTCGTGTGGTCCGGTCTGGATATGCTCAGGGTCTCGGTGCAGATGAGAGAGGGTATCCTTTTTGTTTACTTCTTCTTCTTCTCCGTCCGCTCTGAAAGGCTGCCCTCAAAACCCGCTCAGTAACCTCCTTCTCTCCGCGGCTAAACTTTCCTCCCGTGCTGCTCCACTTCCTCTCCGATGATCTGGGTTAGGCAGCAGATGTTGGTGCTGCAGAGGTCACACACACACACACACACCACACACACACACATTAGCCCATTTACTTGTGTGTATTGTCGAACACCAGTATTGGGGCCGTGATGTACTAGTTCCTATACCTCGCTCTAATACTGCCAGTTGTAACTTATCCTCAAAATGTCGTCTGGCCCTCATAGTGTTGAATATGTATAAAATAAATGGCCGTCTTACGCCAGGTCTCCATGACGATGTGTGACACACTTGATATGGAGCTCAAGCGTCGGCGGCAGGACCGCTGTGCGTTTCTTAATTCCGTGTATAAACACATCTGGTGCGTTCCCTGGCAGCAGGCGATCCGCCGGCTTCAAACGGCCGTGACATTTGGACGGTTTCCCCGTGGAGATCCGGACATTTGATCCTGGCTGCGCTTGGCACCGCGCTCGGGTCAGAACTGGCGCTGAAAGAGAGAGGAGGGAGAGGTTCAGCTCCGACGGCGACACACGACCCGAAAAACAGATATTAATACGATTTTCTCTCCTCCACGTTTCTATAGAAACATTTCCCAGACATGCTCTCTGCGTCTGCGCGTGTGTACAGTATGTGCTCGGTCACTCGGGTACACAAATAGAGGAGGAGGAAGAGGAGGAAGAGGAGGAAGTGATTGGGTGGATAATAAGAGCTGCTGAACAAAGGAGTAGATCCTCCCCCCCAGGAGAGTAGAGAGAAAATGATGAGCCATATGCTGCTGCATGTCCTCTCTGCTGCCATGGAGATACGTGTGTGTGTGTTGTGTGTGTGTGTGTGTGTGTGTGTTGTGTGTGTGTGTGTGTGTGGTGTGTGTGTGTGTGTTTGTGTGTGTGTGTGTGTGTGTGTGTGTGTGTGTTGTGTGTGTGTGTGTGTGTGTGTTGTGTGTGTGTGTGTTGGTGTGTGTGTGTGTGTGTTGTGTTGTGTGTTTTACGGTAATGCACGTAAGGTCTCTCTCTCTCGTGGGCCACACAACACACACCCTCCCGTGTCCCATCCCGATGGCCTGCCGGTGAGCGTGAAGTGTGGTCTGCACAATCGGGCGGCAGGAGCGAGGCTTTGAACATCAGCTTGTAGACGTATCTCTAAACATCGAACTCGATTGCGCTCTGAACTACGGGCATCGAGGCCGAGAAAAAAACTACACATGCGTTAATCGCGTTAAAATAATTATTGCCGTTAATTTTTTTTTGCGTTAAAACGCGTTATTATAAAAACGAATTAACTTGACAAAGCCCTAATAATCACATATAATTGTTTCTCTTAAAGGGGACCTATCATGCACTTTTGTTCGTCTTTTAATAATAATAATAATAATAAATTGTATTTTTTTAGTGCTTTTCTCGAACCCAAAGACGCTTTACATTTGGGGAAGGGTAGACAAACAAGGACAGGCAACAAAACAACAGAAAAGCAGTCGGGAGGAAGTTGGTTAAGAGGGGGAGGGGCTTACGGATATACAGAGTTGAAGAGGTGGGTTTTGAGGCGGGACTGGGTTTCCTCCGAACCCACATCTCTAAAAACGGGGGAACAACGGATCTGATTATTATTTGAATGTTTCTGAAGACAAACATCACATGCCCCCGCCCCCGCCTCGACGTAAGAGAGACGTAAGCGACGCCGCCTCTTAGCTCCGAAGCTCTTGCCTCGAGACCGACAATTTTTTTGGAGCTGGGAAGTGAACCGGATTCCCGAGCTTCTGCGGTGTGAACAGGAAAAACCGGTACTTTTCAGGCTCCGAGCGGAGCTGAAAACGCGTTGGTGTGAAAGGGGCATCAGGGGGAATGAGAGACCGCTCGAAAGCGCTGGAGACGCTGTAGTACATATGCCAGGCCTGTAGGTGGCGCTGTAGCCTGCCACAAAAGCAGAATCAGCCCTTGCAAAAACAGGGCTGGAATAGAGCAAATAGAGCGACATGAGGCATGGCTACAACGCAGGATCTGTTTGGTATTTAAAAAAATTATAATATCGGTTTCAAATATAGCACGATAGGTCCCCTTTAAGTACGAAACGCAATTACAGGGGACCCGATGCTGCTCATGTTTCATGCGTGCATCAGTATTTAGTGCGTCTACGGCGACTCACTTCCATGCTTTAATGCACAAACGGGATTTGAGCCTTTGCACACGTATAGAAGGAAAGGGAAAAGCACAACGGGGCCTCTTTAAGAAAGCGAAACCTCCCACACAGAAACAAAGAGGGCTTTAATTCAGTTCGGCGCGAGCGTGCTCCCTTCGCTGCAGAGAGGAGCCTCGTCCTGTACTTAGAGACGGTGTAATGTGCAGTGTGTCCTCAGCTGAACCGCTCTAATCAGCTGCAGATGGAGCATGCACTTCTGCTGCCGAGATGCGGAGGAGGGGAGCATGCATCGATAGACATGCGACCCATTAGGGTTAAAAGCAACCGGAGGAGGACGGAGCATTGACCCATCGTCGAGGAGCTTCTACATAGCAACCAGACGTCAGGGTTAACGGCGGCGTCACGATTCGCCGAACTGCATTGTGGGAGCAAAGCGTAGCTTCTCTCGCGGCGCTCGCTGCAAAAGTAGAGCAATGTCTCGACGGAGGCGTCAGCCAATCAAATCCCTCGTATGTAAATCTGACAGTACGAGCAGTAGCCAATCAAACCGGGTGTATGCTGGGAGAGCCGGACCGCAGTTATTTCCCATATGTCAACAAAGGGAGGAGGAAATTATCGTGGCGGTAGGGAACATACAGGGATACAAACCGGAGGAGCCAGGCATGGGGGAGGGGGCAGAGACAGTGGGGGGAGGGGGCAGAGACAGTGGGGGGAGGAGCCAGAGACAGTGGGGGGAGGGGGCAGGGACAGTGGGGGAGGAGCCAGAGACAGTGGGGGGAGTGGGCAGGGACAGTGGGGGAGGAGCCAGAGACAGTGGGGGGAGGGGCCATAGACAGTGGGGGGAGGAGCCAGAGACAGTGGGGGGAGGGGCCATATACAGTGGGGGGAGGGGCCATAGACAGTGGGGGGAGGAGCCAGAGACAGTGGGGGAAACTGGTAGGTTTTCGCCTGTTAGGGGAGTTTATATCCAGTGCACTTCGTTTGAATGGACAGCTAGCAGACAGACAGTATATGTAGCCAGCATGGATGTAGCATGGATGCTTTGCTTTGTGTGTCAGGGGCGGGACATTCATGTGATTGGTTGCTGGTCGAGCTCAAGACACGCCCACCGCCAAGCGGCAACGCACGCCGCCGTGTGTAGGGGCCGTCACGGTAACGGCCCGTCCACACGCGTTGGAGCTTGCCGGCGGGCGTGTCTGAAGCTCGACCAACAACCAATCACACGAACCTCCCGCCCCTGACACACAAGCAGCGGTTTGATTGGCTACAGCTCGTCCTGGCATACGATTCGATTGGCTGACGCTTCTGCCGAGGCGTCAAAAGTTGCTCAACTTCTGCCGCGAGCCACGCCGGCAAAGCTCCGCGTCGCTTCCCACAATGCAGTTCGGCGGAAAGCGACCGCCGCCGTGTGGACGGGCCGTCGGTGTCTATCATGCACACAAACTGAGAGCGGGCATTGATAGAGATGCGAGCCGTTGGGAGTAGAGGCGACTAGGAAGTGGGAGGAGAGGAGGATCGAGCATTACATCATCCCTGACCTCATTAGGGCTTTCCTCCCTTTCCTCCCCCTCTCACGTCTCACCCTTTTCCGCGCCTCCCCCTTCTCACCGTCCAGCAGCTTCAGATGAAACCCCTCATCAGTCGCCTTTTTGTATTTATCTAAAGTCGAGACGTGCAATAATGTGAGAGCAGAGAGGCTGCTGCTGTACAGTAAGTCACGAGGTGTGTGTGTGTGTGTGTGTGTGTGTGTGTGTGTGTGTGTGTGTGTGTGTGTGTGTGTGTGTGTGTGTGTGTGTGTGTGTGTGTGTGTGTGTGTGTGTGTGTGTGTGTGTGTGTGTGTGTGGTGTGTGTGTGTGTGTGTGTGTGTGTGTGTGTGTGTGTGTGTGTGTGTGTGTGTGTGTGTGTGTGTGTGTGTGTGTGTGTGTGTGTGTGTGTGTGTGTGTGTGTGTGTGTGTGTGTGTGTGTGTGTGTGTGTGTGTGTGTGTGTGTGTGTGTGTGTGTGTGTGTGTGTGTGTGTGTGTGTGTGT
Source organism: Champsocephalus gunnari (assembly GCA_036324595.1). NCBI lineage: Eukaryota > Metazoa > Chordata > Actinopteri > Perciformes > Channichthyidae > Champsocephalus > Champsocephalus gunnari. The sequence goes on along the minus strand of CM070448.1, from coordinate 28,045,527 downwards.
GTGTGTGTGTGTGTGTGTGTGTGTGTGTGTGTGTGTGTGTGTGTGTGTGTGTGTGTGTGTGTGTGTAGTGGCCGCATGCAGACGGTGCATCTTATTTACCCTTACAGTCCCTCCGGTGTGTGAGGCAGCACGACCTCCTCTGTGCACGTCACCACTATCTGTTTTCCTTTCATCCAGACTCAGACTCGACCGGTCGATTAGTTACCGTCTGGTTTATCAAGTGGCATAGAATAGAGATCCTATTTATAGCGATGTCTTGATGCTTTTTCTGGCAGTCCAATCCTATCTGAAATATATCAATTATAGTTACAAATTATGTTTTGAAATACAACTTAGAATTCAATCAATCAATGTTTATTTATAGCCCAATATCATAAATGTTCCATTCGGACTTCACAGTGTGTACAGAATAATAATAATAATAACTGATATTTCTATAGCGCCTTTCAAGGGACCCAAGGTCGCTTGACAGGAATTGGGGAGAGCACACAGTATGTGAATATCAGTATGACAATACGAGCTGCTGGGACTCCCAGCAGCTGCTACTGGAGCCTTCCCCCACTCCGGGGACTTCCGGCCGGGGCCTCCGGGGGCAGTATACGCCGTGAAGTGGGTTGCGGCCTGCCAGTAAACCCAAAGCAGCAGAAGAAGAAGAAGAAGTGACGTCTGCGGCTTCATTTGCCTAATCCTCCCCCAGGGACTTTCTCCGGTGTGAACGCGATCTGTGCTTAGTGGGTGGGGAAAGTACCGCGGTGTGAACGCGCCTTATGATGGAGGAATAAAGAGGTCCAAGGCCAGTGTCGTAAAATAAAACACATTTTCCTAGAGATTAATCTTTAATGTCGTGGCTCTTCAGGTTCTTCAGGCTCTTCAGGTTCTTCAGGCTCTTCAGGCTCTTCAGGTTCTTCAGGCTCTTCAGGCTCTTCAGGCTCTTCAGGTTCTTCAGGTTCTTCAGGCTCTTCAGGCTCTTCAGGTTCTTCAGGTTCTTCAGGCTCTTCAGGTTCTTCAGGCTCTTCAGGTTCTTCAGGTTCTTCAGGTTCTTCAGGTTCTTCAGGCTCTTCAGGCTCTTCAGGCTCTTCAGGTTCTTCAGGTTCTTCAGGCTCTTCAGGCTCTTCAGGTTCTTCAGGCTCTTCAGGCTCTTCAGGCTCTTCAGGTTCTTCAGGTTCTTCAGGCTCTTCAGGTTCTTCAGGCTCTTCAGGTTCTTCAGGCTCTTCAGGTTCTTCAGGTTCTTCAGGCTCTTCAGGTTCTTCAGGATGAAAGCCTGGTCTTTGTTTCTGATGGCTGTTTGTGAAACTCAAGAGCAAAGGGTCCAGATGTGTGTGAAGGGGCTCCGTGTCCCCCTCTAAAGGGCCTTCACATTTATGTAGCTTGAAATGACAAATGGTACATCCTCAGGTGGCTTCAGAGTGTGTGAACCCTTAGGTGGCTTCAGAGTGTGTGAACCCTTAGGTGGCTTCAGAGTGTGTGAACCCTCAGGTGGCTTCAGAGTGTGTGAACCCTCAGGTGGCTTCAGAGTGTGTGAACCCTCAGGTGGCTTCAGAGTGTGTGAACCCTCAGGTGGCTTCAGAGTGTCCTCACTGTGACCAGGACAGCTGAGATGAAGAAACGAGTGGCCTAGATGTGATCAAGTGGTCCACTTCATCCTGGAGTTACTGATCCAGATGGAGCTCTCTTTCAACCTGCGTTTCCCAACGCCTCAGTGTTTCCTCTTCACTTCCTCTGTTTCCTCACTTCCTCCGTTTCCTCACTTCCTCTGTTTCCTTCCTCTCATGTTTCCTCACTCTCTCTCTCTCTGTTTCCTTCCTCTCATGTTTCCTCACTCTCTCTCTCTGTGTGCTTCCTCATGTTTCCTCTCTCTCTCTCTTGGTTTCCTTCCTCTCATGTTTCCTCTCTCTCTCTCTTGGTTTCCTTCCTCTCATGTTTCCTCACTCTCTTTCTGTTTCCTTCCTCTCATGTTTCCTCACTCTCTCTCTCTGTGTCCTCACTCTCTCTCTCTGTGTCCTTCCTCTCATGTGTCCTCACTCTCTCTCTCTGTGTCCTTACTCTCATGATTCCTCTCTCTCTCTCTGTTTCCTTCCTCTCATGTTTCCTCACTCTCTCTCTCCGTTTCCTTCCTCTCATGTTTCCTCACTCTCTCTCTCTGTGTCCTTCCTCTCACGTTTCCTCACTCTCTCTCTTCGTTTCCTTCCTCTCATGTTTCCTCACTCTCTCTCTCTGTGTCCTTCCTCTCATGTTTCCTCTCTCTCTCCCTCTGTTTCCTTCCTCTCATGTTTCCTCTCTCTCTCTCTGTGTCCTCACTCTCTCTCTCTGTGTCCTTCCTCTCATGTTTCCTCTCTCTCTCTCTCCGTTTCCTTCCTCTCATGTTTCCTCTCTCTCTCTGTGTCCTCACTCTCTCTCTCCGTTTCCTTCCTCTCATGTTTCCTCACTCTCTCTCTGTGTCCTCACTCTCTCTCTCTCTGTGTCCTTCCTCTCACGTTTCCTCACTCTCTCTCTCCGTGTCCTTCCTCTCATGTTTCCTCTCTCACTCTCTCTCCGTGTCCTTCCTCTCATGTTTCCTCACTCTCTCTCTCTGTGTCCTTCCTCTCATGTTTCCTCTCTCTCTCTCTCTGTTTCCTTCCTCTCATGTTTCCTCTCTCACTCTCTCTCCGTGTCCTTCCCTCTCATGTTTCCTCACTCTCTCTCTCTGTTTCCTTCCTCTCATGTTTCCTCACTCTCTCTCTCTCCGTGTCCTTCCTCTCATGTTTCCTCTCTCTCTCTCTCCGTTTCCTTCCTCTCATGTTTCCTCTCTCACTCTCTCTCCGTGTCCTTCCTCTCATGTTTCCTCACTCTCTCTCTCTGTGTCCTTCCTCTCATGTTTCCTCACTCTCTCTCTCTCCGTGTCCTTCCTCTCATGTTTCCTCACTCTCTCTCTCTGTGTCCTTCCTCTCATGTTTCCTCACTCTCTCTCTCTCTCTGTGTCCTTCCTCTCATGTTTCCTCTCTCACTCTCTCTCTCTCTGTCCTTCCTCTCATGTTTCCTCACTCTCTCTCTCTCTGTGTCCTTCCTCTCATGTTTCCTCTCTCTCTCTCTCTCCGTGTCCTTCCTCTCATGTTTCCTCTCTCTCTCTCTCCATGTCCTTCCTCTCATGTTTCCTCACTCTCTCTCTCTCGTGTCCTTCCTCTCATGTTTCCTCTCTCTCTCTCTCTCCGTGTCCTTCCTCTCATGTTTCCTCACTCTCTCTCTCTGTGTCCTTCCTCTCACGTTTCCTCACTCTCTCTCTCTGTTTCCTCTCCAGTCTTCAGAGTTGGACGACATCCTGAACGACCTTCAGAGCGCCGGGCCTCCTCTCTTCACTGACCAGCGGCCCGTCTCTCAGACCAGTCCGATGGACAAGCAGAACATCATCAACGACATCCTGCAGATGTCTGACGGCGGCGCCGGCGCCCTCCAGCCGCACCGGAGCATCGGCATGAACCCCAGTGAGTGTACCACTCCAGGAAACACACATTTTAACTTCATAATCATTTCATTTCCAAACTCGCACAAAAATTGTATAAACAGATTTTAACACACATGTTCACCAAATTCTTTGCGTGCAGATTTCACCGGGGTGCGTCCAGTTCAGCCGGGTCGGGGTCTGCCTGTGAGGAGTGTGTCTCTGGATATGAACGTGTCCCCCCAGCAGGGATCACTTCAGTATCCAATCAGAGCCACCAGCCCATACACTCTCATGCAACAACAACAACAACAACACGCAGCAGCACAGCATGATGGGTAATCAGGCTGGGATGGTCAATGCAGGTGAGTGCAACCCACGATGCTCTGATTTATAGTTCGTACACCTCGTAATAAAACTGAAAGTTGTCCCGTATCCTCGAAACATGACGGACTCGGTCTAAAGCGCAAATTATATTCATATTTTATATCAACATTTTACTATTTTGTCACCGTTAAATAATTACACATCCCTCTCTGTCTGCAGGACTGATGGCCCCCGGGGGTCCACGTCCCAGCATGCATCAGCAGCAGGAGGGTTGGGGGGGGTCCTCGGCCTCGGCGCCCCCTCTCGGAGCATCAGGTCCCGCTCAGCAGGGGGCCCTTCAGGCCAGGATGGGGCCCAACGGAGCCCCTCTGAGGCCCAACAGCCTGCCGGGGACCACGACAGATGATGCAGGGCCCCATGATGCCCAGTGGTGAGAGACGTGGGAGATTACGAACCCCAACGACTCGGGTCTTTTAGCCAAAGTCCCAATAAAACCGTTATGCACCCAAGAAAATGGGTTTGAACCTTTTGTCTGATTTACTTTTATCTTTGAAAGACGGTTAAAGGATGTCGCATGCTGACATATTCAAACCCTTTACTCGCTCAGTAAATATACACACATATAGATATATAACCCATATTATATTCTATCAATGCTGCGAAGTGTTGAATGCTGCCTCCTAGTGGTTAAGCATGGTATTTATTTAATGTACCTCCCTGGAGCTTTGGAGGATATGTAAGCTCCTCTTAGAGCCTTCCCTTCATGGTAGTTAACGAACTCTCTTTCTGCTCTGACAGCCCAGTCTGATATGGACATCGGGATGGTCTCTCATCACTTCTCCCAGCAGCAGCAGCAGCAGGCCCCCCCCAACACCACGGCCCCCTGGCCCGACAGCATGATGCCCATCGACCAGACCGCCTTCGTTAACCAGGCCAGGTGAGAAACTGGGACAAAATAATGTTATTAATAATGCCAGAAAATCGTACGAAGCTCCGTGCGAACGGTCAGTACTCATCCCACAATTCAGATATTACGTCATATCGGACGCACATCTGGATCAGATCCGTTGTTCCCCGTTTTTAGAGACGTGGGTACGGAGGAGAAGAGACGGTTGTATTTCCTGACACTTTGAGAGTCTCCGGACACGCCGGGGATTTCAATCGTATTTTTGTTTATCAGTTTGATGCTGCTTACAGTATAATAATTCTCATGTTTAATTTCATTATTTTTTTACATTCGAAATAAATCCAATCAAATTGAACATGACCGCCGGATCAGTGAGAGCTGCTCAAAGAGCCTTCAGCGCGCATCTGATCTGTAGCTCCGTGTTCACCGAGAGGACACAAAGGATGCTTCACACTGGAGCACAAAGGATGCTTCAGACTGACTTTATTCAATCCCCATTACATGGTAGCAGCCCAGCTTCTCCGTCAGAGCGTGCGTCCCAGAGGATGCTGTCGGAGCCTCTCATGGTCTGCTGAGTCAGAAAGTCTCTGACCGGGTGACCAACCATCTTTTGAGCAGATTTGTTATCGATTTAAATATCGGCGAAAACGTGCACATCCAATCGTCTGCAGGCATTTGGTGATTTTGTGCACATGTGGAGACACATCTGTTGGGCACCGAGAACCGGTTCCAACGTTTCGATTCCAACGGCATCATTTAGAAATGTGAATTTCGGTTCCGCTTTTCGATGCCTGGGGAAATGTTCCTCGCCGCTCTCCGTAGCCTCCTGCGTGACTGCGGCGGGGAATGTAGCGTTGTACCTACACGTCCTACAGCGTAACGTGAGACCAGGGCCGCCCCGTCGCACTGGCGGATGTTCGCCTAGCGCGCCAGATCTGTGGTGGCGCCGCGAGGGGAGGGAAAAAATATGTTTTGACCGTTGGGGCTGATCCTAATGTTCGGCCTTGATGTAACGATATTCATAATTAAGTAAATGTAACATCCCGGTTACACGTTTCATTCGCCCTGTACGATGGGCGCTGCAAGTGATGAAAATGGGGGATGTTGGCTTATCTGGCAACCGCAGCTCACAGCCAAAGTGCGAGCGAGGGAGAGAGGGAGGGCGCACCGGTACCAGCGCTGTTGTTATTAGCATCTGGTGCTAGCTGCGCTAACGGAAGAAGAAGATGCTGTGGAGGAGAGTCCTCTGCAGTCAGACTGAGGCTGATCGCTTCAGCTCAGTGAGGGGAAGGACTCTGAGGGTTCGATAGTTCACTTTAGTCTAAGTTCAAACGGCTTGATCACGATGTATGTAAACACATATTTCCAAGGCTCTCCTTTATAATGATTGGGTTTGAAATCATTCCAGTGTAAACTATAGGACAGTAAACCAGACATATCGCTTTAAACTGGAGATACAAACATATGCATAAATAAAATAAGATCTGAATGAACAACAAAACTAAAATACGTTCCATGTATTTGTTGTTGCTATGGGTTACTGGTTATGCTCACATACTTATTTGATTATTAAAATGTAAACCGATCTTTGTCATCTGGGTGTTTAGAGTTGTACCCCCTAGATCAGGTCTCTAGTCATTCTGCTCAAAGTGCACCAGATTGAAGCGTTCTGCTTTCAAGTGTTCAAACCTTTCTTCCCGGTACGCCTGAGAGGCAGAGATGCTGGTTTCTCTCAACAAGAACTGTTCTTAAAAGTTGCAGTTAAGAACCGGAATCAGAATCGTGGAAATTCGATACCCAACCCTATACATCTGTAATCTGCAGTGCAAAGCTTTCACCACACACACACACACACACACACACACACACACACGCACGCTTATGGTTGTCCGTCGAATCCGATAATGACGTCCACTTCTCCCGGTGAGTTCTTCGGTGGCTGAGTCGCCCTATCCTGGACCCACAGATCCTATGGCAGCTAGGACGAGTGTATGTGGTAGCCATGGCAACTGCAGGCGTGTTCCTCCTGAGTCTCCTCTCCTGTCTCCTGGCTGTCCTTTCCTCCTCCAGCATTTTGGGTCCCTTCCCGGCACAGCTGGCGCCAGGCGTTACGGGCAGCAGCGTCCTCCAGGGCCTCAGGTCTGATCTTCAGCTGGTCGTCATAGCGATTCTTCTGCCCTCAGGCAGGCGGTTTGAGGGCGTCCTTACTACACGGCCCAGCCATCGTAGCTGCTGAGTCATTGAGGCCTCGATACTCCTGCGGTTGGTCTTCGAGAGTACTTCAGAGTGGGGCACACTATCACGCCAGGTGCTTCCAAGGATGCTCTGAAGGCAGCGTGTGTGGAACTGCTCGAGGGCCCTGATGTGGCGGCTGTAGGTTACCCAGGCTTCACAGCTTTACCGGTACGTCCACACGGCAGCTTCAGACGAAACTTCCACCGCTTCTCTGCCCGTTGACTTCGAATGGGGATGACGTCACTTTGCCTCGCTTTTCGCCGCACTGCATTGTGGGGGAGCGAAGCGAAGATTTCCAGGATGTCCAGGATTCAAAAGTTGAGCAATGTTCAACTTTTGAAGCTGAGCTGGAAGCGTCAGCCAATCAAACACGTGTATGCAAATCTGACAGTAGAAGCGCTAGCCAATCAAACCGCGTGTGAGCAGGGAGAGCCAGACCGCAGTTCATTTCCTCATATTCCAAACGAGAAGTTACGGTAGCAAATCACCCGGTTCTTTACGACCAGAACTATTACCGGGATCCAACCCGGAGGAACCAGCATGGAGGGAGGAGGCAGAGGCAGTGGGGGAACTGGGAGGGTTTCTCCTGTTTGGGGAGTTTATATATATATATATATATATATATATATATATATTGCTCCCATATGTGTATTGACTGCAAAGGGAAGCTCATTGTCGATGGTGCTGTCTTCAGAGGATGCTCCCCAGGTCTCTGAAGGATGCTACAACAGACAGTTGTTCACCAGCAGCAGTGAGACCAGACTGGAGGTCTTGTGGACTGTGATATACAAGAGCACAGTCGTCCTACACACACACACACTCACACGCACACACTCACACGCACACACTCACATACACACACACACATACACACATACATACACACACTCACACATACTCACTCACACACACACACACACACACACACACACACACACACACACACACTCTCTCTCTCTCTCTCTCTCTCTCACACACACACATTCACACACACACACTCACAAAGTCTCTGACTCGATTGACCAGCAGGTTTTTAGGTGCAGCCGTTTTGATTGTAACGCTTTTATCCCGGACACTATAGTATTTCAAAACTGTTAAATAACGTCGTCCCCCCCCCCTCTGCTTGCAGGCCGGTGCACGCGGCCCCCCAGGAGGACCTGCTGTTGGGAGGGGTCGGCCACGGCTCTGGGGAGGGGGTCCCTGTGGACGAGGGGGTCCTCATGTCTCAGCTCTACACCGCCCTCAAAGACTTCGATGGGCTGGAGGAGATCGACCGAGCGCTGGGGATCCCGTCTCTGGTAGAACAAGTGAGATTTCATTCATCTGGGGGAGTGGTTTCAGAAGCTACGGAAGCCCTCGAGGACTAAATTTAACTGAAACTCAAATTATTTAGATGCAGGTAAAGCAATAATGTGGTGTAATATCTTTATTAATACTAATACACCACTATATATATATATATATATATTGCTATATACAGATTTTAAATATGTATTGTTGGAACGTGTACACATTTGTACATTATCTACATATCTTTTTCTAAATAATTTCGCCGCGATGAATAAAGAATTGATTTATTATTATTATTACATGTATATTTTAATTTATTCTAACTCTATATATGTAACCCATGACTCTCGGGCGTCTGTAATATATCCGAGTACCTCCCGTGTCCTCCAGAACCAGTCCCTGGAGCAGGACCAGTTCCAGCAGGACTCCATGCTGATGGACCAGAAGCCCCCCATGTACTCCCAGCAGTTTGCCGCCCCTCCCTCTCACCTCTCCCAGAGGGGCGGGTACCCCCTGCAGGACCAGGGCTTCCACCCCCTGGGGGGTCCCATGGGCCCCCGCCCCGGGTACCCCATGATGAGGATGCAGGCCAGACCGGGACTCAGGCCTGGGGGGGGCGTTCCAAACCAGCCGAACGCTCTGAGGCTGCAGCTGCAACACCGACTTCAGTCCCAGCAGGTACGAGATCGAGCGTTTAGTGGCGTCAGAACCAGAACCAGGTGGGCGGACACGTACGAGGAATTTAACGTGGTGTCCTGGTGCATACATAAAACTAAAATTCAAAACACAGATAGAGAATTATTTAAGAAAACTATAATAACATTAAGAAATATAGTCAAATATTGCAGTAGAAATAGAATGGAATACAATTGTTTTAAAGTTTTAGTCAATTAAAAGTCGAGGCGTTTTGTCTTTGTCTTCCTCCAATCAAACCATTTCATTTTAAGCGAATGAAAACCGTTTCAGTCCTCAGATTAAATTCAATGTTTCAGGTGCCCTGTCCTTATCGTCTCGTTCACGTCATAGAAAAACACAAATGTATAGAGTTTGTTTAAGGACTTCCGGCATGTAGGATTCCTCTTGATCGTTTCACATCTAAGCCTCTGACCTCTGCCTGACCTCTGCCTGACCTCTGCCTGACCTCTCCCTGACCTCCCTCTCTCCCCTCTCTGTCTCCCTGCAGAACCGTCAGCCGATGATGGCTCAGATGAGCGGCGTCTCGAATGTGAACCTTCCTCTCAGAGCCAGCAATCCCAACCAGGTAACTGCTCAGCTGTTTGATAAGCGGCGGGTTCCTTCACCGTGGGGAAACGTCTTCTTCTTAAGACGGAGAGAAGCTGAATCCGCAGGAACGTGCTTCGTCACGGAGAGGCACGGACGGTTAATGAACCTTTCATGGGACCTAAATCGTTGCTTGTAGCAGCTCTACTAAACGTCTTAATGCCCCCCCTCTGACTGCACCTGTTGGACACCTGTATTCATATATGATGCATATTCGATTACCGTACTTTTCGGACTATAAAGCGCACCGGCATATGAGCCGCAGCCGCTAAATTGTCCGTCTGTCTCGCTCTCGTTCCGTCTCTCGTTCCACTTTTACTTTTACCTGTCTCGCTCTTTTCCGGCCTCCAGCTTCTCCTGCTGGAGCCCGCCGCTTAAAGGTGGCGGGCGCGGACCGGTCCTAGAGCCCGTAGTGTTAAAGGTGGTTAATTGTACCTGTAAAATCCATAGATTCAGGAGGTCCCCTAGTGGCCGTTAGCGGTACAAAACAAATGGGCGGAAAAGTCGAGGCTTATAGTCCGAAAAGTACGGTCGTCATGAGGTTCGGCTTTACACATTTCCATTCAGTTATTTCGCCTCATGACGTCGTATTCCCTCCTCCTTTAATCGATCTCTCCTCTCTCCTTCAGGGCACCATCAACGCCCAGATGTTGGCCCAGCGTCAGCGGGAGTTGCTAAGCAACCACCTGCGGCAGCGGCAGCAGCAGCAGCAGAGGAGCCTGGCCATGAGGGGCCTCTCTCTGCCCCCCAGCATGAACAACAACAACCCTCGAGGGCCACATGCGGCCCCCCCGCAGTTCCCCTACCCTCCCAGCTACGGTACCAGTACAGGCCTGGCCTCCCCCCCCCTCTCCCCAAACCTCCCCCCCAACCCTCAGCTGCACATGCATGGCTCCTCCTCTTCCTCTACCTCCAATTCCTCTTCCTCCACCTCCGCATCCTCCTCCTCCCAGATGATGATGGGACAGTATGGGGCCGTACTCAGCCCCCAAATGCAGCACAGTGCCTTTCAGTTTCCCAACTCAGGTACTGAAGACCCCCGTCCCGAGTCCTAGCCCGCCACATTCTCCATTCTCCACCCTGTGTGTGTGTGTGTGTGTGTGTGTGTGTGTGTGTGTGTGTGTGTGTGTGTGTGTGTGTGTGTGTGTGTGTGTGTGTGTGTGTGTGTGTGTGTGTGTGTTGTGTGTGTGTGTGTGTGTGTGTGTGTGTGTGTGTGTGTGTGTGTGTGTGTGTGTGTGTGTGTGTGTGTTGTGTGTGTGTGTGTGTGTGTGTGTGTGTGTGTGTGTGTGTGTGTGTGTGTGTGTGTGTGTGTGTGTGTGGTGTGTGTGTGTGTGTGTGTGTGTGTGTGTGTGTGTGTGTCGTGTGAGAACACAGAAACTAAAAAGTAAATTAATCGAGAAAGGTTTAAGAAGAAGTCAGATTTGATTTAAAGTAATCTGATTACTAATCACCTCTTTGTAATGGTTTCAACAGATTACATGTGAACATTCATAAAAGCGTTTCACTTGAATTTGAACTAAATGTTTAACGGTCACATGTAGATTACGTGGAGCCAGATTATCAAAGTGCTTCTGAATCTCCTTGAACTCCAAAATGGAGTCCTGTGAGCACGTGTTCCTCCAGCAGGGGGCGCCAGCAGCTCATGAATGACCTGTGAGCGCGGGTTCCTCCAGCAGGGGGCGCCAGCAGCTCATTAATGACCTGTGAGCACGTGTTCCTCCAGCAGGGGGCGCCAGCAGCTCATGAATGACCTGTGAGCGCGGGTTCCTCCAGCAGGGGGCGCCAGCAGCTCATGAATGACCTGTGAGCGCGGGTTCCTCCAGCAGGGGGCGCCAGCAGCTCATGAATGACCTCAGTGAGGAAGGACTGACTCTGACCTGTTGGACGACATGTTCCATCATCCTCTCAGTAACCTGACTGCCTTCATATCAATCAACTCCCTTTCCTCACTCCCTTGACTCCTGCTTCCTTTCCCTCCTGAACTCCCTTTCCTCACTCCCTTGACTCCTGCTTCCTTTCCCTCCTGAACTCCCTTTCCTTACTCCCTTGACTCCTGCTTCCCTCCTCTAAACTCCCTTTCCTTACTCCCTTGACTCCTGCTTCCTTTTCCTACTCTAAACTCCCTGTCCTTACTCCCTTTCCTTACTCCCTTGACTCCTGCTTCCTTTCCCTCCTAAACTCCCTTTCCTTTCTCCCTTGACTCCTGCTTCCCTCCTCTAAACTCCCTTTCCTTACTCCCTTGACTCCTGCTTCCTTTCCCTCCTAAACTCCCTTTCCTTTCTCCCTTGACTCCTGCTTCCCTCCTCTAAACTCCCTTTCCTTACTCCCTTGACTTACTCCCTTGACTCCTGCGTCCTTTCCCTCCTAAACTCCCTTTCCTTAGTCCCTTGACTCCTGCGTCCTTTCCCTCCTGAACTCCCTTTCCTTACTCCCTTGACTCCTGCTTCCTTTCCCTCCTGAACTCCCTTTCCTTACTCCCTTGACTCCTGCTTCCTTTCCCTCCTGAACTCCCTTTCCTCACTCCCTTGACTCCTGCTTCCCTCCTCTAAACTCCCTTGCCTTAGTCCCTTGACTTACTCCCTTGACTCCTGCGTCCTTTCCCTCCTAAACTCCCTTTCCTTAGTCCCTTGACTCCTGCTTCCCTCCTCTAAACTCCCTTTCCTTACTCCCTTGACTCCTGCTTCCTTTCCCTCTCGAATTCCCTTTCCTTACTCCCTTACCTCCTGCTTCCTTTCCCTCCTAAACTCACTTTCCTTACTCCCTTGACTCCTGCTTCCCTCCTCTAAACTCCCTTTCCTTACTCCCTTGACTCCTGCTTCCTTTACCTCCTGAACTCCCTTTCCTTACTTCCTTACTCCCTTGACTCCTGCTTCCTTTCCCTCCTGAACTCCCTTTCCTTACTCCCTTACCTCCTGCTTCCTTGCCTGCTTCCATGCATGTATCTCACTCATCACAGTGTCACATCGACTCCCTTCAGTGAAGTCTAAATATCTAAACCCCTCCTCTCAGGTATGAGCCAGCAGGCAGACGGGGGCTTTGTGAGCCCCGGGGCCCCTCAGAGCCCTCTGCTGTCCCCCCGCATGGCCCACACACAATCCCCCATGATGCAACAGGGCCAGGGCAACGCTGGCTTCCAGGCCCCCCCCCGACATGAACGGCTGGCCGCAGGGCAACATGGGCGGCAACAGGTGAGCGAAACAGGCTCGATGCTGTCGTTACAGTTGGATGTATAGATGTCCTGCTTCTCTGTTTTACATCGTGTCAAATTGACTATTTTAGGACATTTAAATGAATCTGATGAGCTGGGGTGGAGAGCTTTCACTTTACACACTTCAAACTATTGATCAACATAGGTTTCAGCAGATGAGTCATTCATTAGTGTTTTGATGCAGCCGGAGTTGCCATAAATGATATGTATAAGAAACCCTCCCAGCTATCTCCTCTGTGCTCCGAAAGCAGGGGGGTCAAACCCAAGGCCCGGGGGCCAAATCCGGCCCGTGACTTCATTTTATGTGGCCCCGCAAGAGTTTGCAAAGAATATAATGTTTATTAAACGGTTACATGCCACTTTACCGAAGCCGGTTGCCCATAAACTACATGTCCCACAATGCATCTTGTTTTGTGACATGCACACTGAAGAGACTTGCCATTACTTGCCCTGGACTTCTGCTTTCAGACGTAGTTAATTACTAAGTTATTATCCTATCCCATAATAATCCAATTCAGAGGAAATAATGTAATATAATACATTATTTTATATTTGATATATTTATATATTTATATATTTATATTTACAACCGGCCCTTTGAGTGCAACCATAATGTTAATGTGGCCCGTGATGAAATTGAGTTTGACACCCCTGTCCTCAAGCATCGTTTCCTCTCTGTTATTAAGGCCTTTCTCCCCCCTCTCTCTCCCCTCTCCCCCCCCCTCTCCCCCCAGTATGTTCCCACCGCAGCAGGCCTCCCCCCAGTTCTCCCAGCAGAGCAGCAGCAACATGTACAACGGAGGAAACGCCATGAACCTCAACCCCGTGAACAACATGGCCGCCGGCAGCATGGGCCAGATGTCCGGCCAGATGAGCGTCACCTCCATGGCCTCGGGTCCTTCGCCGGGGCTGCCCTCCATGGGGCCTGAGCAGGTACACACATATTAACACTCTTAAAGAGGGGGAACCTAAGAGGGATTTAGAGCCAGAAATTTCACTTTTAAAATTACATTTTCAAGCCTTCTTCAAGCTTTGTTACGGTACGTCCACACGGCAGCTCCAACAACCAATCACATGAATCTCCCGCCCCCGACATACAAAGCAAAAAACCCCGGGGATTTTATGTGAGCAATATATATATATATAAACTCCCCAAACAGGCGAAAACCTACCAGTTTCCCCCACTGTCTCTGCCCCCTCCCTCCATGCTGGTTCCTCCGGTTTGGATCCCGGTAATAGTTCTGGTCCTAAAGAACCGGGTGATTTGCTCCCGTAACTTCTCGTTTGGAATATGAGGAAATGAACTGCGGTCTGGCTCTCCCTGCTTACACGCGGTTTGATTGGCTAGCGCTTCTACTGTCAGATTTGCATACACGTGTTTGATTGGCTGGCGCTTCCAGCTCAGCTTCAAAAGTTGAACATTGCTCAACTTTTGAATCCTGGACATCCTGGACACCTTCGCTTCAATCCCCCACAATGCAGTGCGGCGAAAAGCGAGGCAAAGTGACGTCATCCCCATTCGAAGTCAACGGGCAGAGAAGCGGTGGAAGATTCGTCTGAAGCTGCCGTGTGGACGGACCGGTAGGGTGAGACTAAAACAGATGTTCCTGCAACGGTTAATTTGAGATATTCGAATATCTAACTTTATTAGTCCCGGACACTAAAGACAAGAACATGTTTTTAATGCACTCGTCAATTCTGCGAGTTTGAGCTGTCGTTAGTTCAAACTCGTGGAACTTTGAGTCCGATATCGCCTCATTAGCATATCTAAGCATAACGTGTCTGAACGCTTGTAATGTTAAAAGTCGCCGTCTTACCACTCGCACGTGTTCTGGAGCTGTACAAAGATACGGTCACATCGGGAGACGGTTAATGCGGTTGTCAACATTATGCTGGGTTATGGAATCCCAAAGACCTGCGCGGCGATGTATCGTGGGAACATTAAGGATGTTGTGATGGTGGGCGGTCTATATTTGATTACGGTTTTACGTGCAGCGAGTAAGAAAGCTATAACCACAGGGTTCTTCGTACGGTCATTAGAAGTCGTGGGATTTCAAAATGCAGATTCCAGGCCCTGGAAAAATTATGGAGAACAATATTTTTCCCAAAGTTTTGGAAAAGTCATGGAAATGTAACTAAAGTTGCATCAAATATAATTTATATTTTAGCTGATCGCTAAAATAGTGATACTATAATGATAATAAATACTGTATCGTATAGTACAATGGCTTTTAACTGACGAGGTATTTTGCCGGTGAGAGATTTTAGTTTGCGTGTCGAAGCTCGTAAGCCTACTATTTGATTTGTTTCACTGTAGATAGCACAGCATGCTTCAGACCTGAGCTTCCTGTTCCATGTTAAAATAAATCAGTTTCAGTGGTACCGCTGAGAAAGAGGAATTGTTTTGGTCATGGAAAACTATGTGAAGGTCATTGAAGGTCATTGAAGGTCATTGAAGGTCATTGGTGAAAAAGGGTACGAACCCTGTACCCAGAAATGACTAATTCAACCTTGTCCGGTCTGTGTGAATATTGAAGGTCTTCAGACGACTAGTATTTCTTGTGTTTTATTTTACACCTGATGTGTGTGTATTATGTTTTGTTGTTCTGTTATTATTGTTGTGAAAACTCAATAAAAACATAAGTATAAAAAACAAAAAGTCGCCGTCTTAATATCAGTTATCGAGTGGGGAAGTTTCAGCGTGAAATCTGTGAGTTCAAATATCCCCGTATTCACTGTTTCTCATCAGAGGACTTGAGGTCGCTTTGAGGGGTTTAAGACGAACTGTCCCTCGCACAGCGACCAGGGGACCCCGAAGCACGAACAGCCCCTCCGTATCTCCGTGTCCGAGTTATCGTAAGACTCTTTAAGTGTTTGGGCTTATTGCATCGCCGCACTCGTGAATAATTTACTCGTTACTTTGCGTAACTCCTGCAGAGTTCTGATGAACTTCGAGGACAGTGATGTAATTATCAGCGTGCACTTTAGAGCCATTTAGCCCAGACGCTACGCAATGATGTGCAAACACTCCTCCGGCTGGACTCAGACCTGCACCGTGTGACCTGCACCGTGTGACCTGCACCGTGTGACCTGCACCGTGTGACTCAGACCTGCACCGTGTGACCTGCACCGTGGGACTCAGACCTGCACCGTGTGACCTGCACCGTGGGACTCAGACCTGCACCGTGTGACCTGCACCGTGTGACTCAGACCTGCACCGTGTGACCTGCACCGTGTGACCTGCACCGTGTGACCTACACCACGTGACTCAGACCTGCACCACGTGACTCAGACCTGCACCGTGTGACTCAGACCTGCACCGTGGGACTCAGACCTGCACCGTGTGACTCAGACCTGCACCGTGGGACTCAGACCTGCACCGTGGGACTCAGACCTGCACCGTGGGACTCAGACCTGCACCGTGGGACTCAGACCTGCACCGTGGGACTCAGACCTGCACCGTGGCACTCAGACTTGCACCGTGGCACTCAGACCTGCACCGTGGGACTCAGACCTGCACCGTGTGACTCAGACCTGCACCGTGTGACCTGCACCGTGGGACTCAGACCTGCACCGTGGGACTCAGACCTGCACCGTGGGACTCAGACCTGCACCGTGTGACTCAGACCTGCACCGTGTGACCTGCACCGTGGGACTCAGACCTGCACCACAGACCTGCACCGTGGCACTCAGACCTGCACCGTGGGACTCAGACCTGCACCGTGGGACTCAGACCTGCACCGTGGGACTCAGACCTGCACCGTGGGACTCAGACCTGCACCGTGTGACTCAGACCTGCACCGTGGGACTCAGACCTGCACCGTGGGACTCAGACCTGCACCGTGGGACTCAGACCTGCACCGTGGGACTCAGACCTGCACCGTGGGACTCAGACCTGCACCGTGGGACTCAGACCTGCACCGTGGGACTCAGACCTGCACCGTGGGACTCAGACCTGCACCGTGGGACTCAGACCTGCACCGTGGGACTCAGACCTGCACCGTGGGACTCAGACCTGCACCGTGGGACTCAGACCTGCACCGTGGGACTCAGACCTGCACTCATATGGACGCGAAACAACAGATAACAAGTCAGACTGTTAATTAAACGTATCAGATGTATTCCCTTCTCGCTCCGAGGTGATTATTTAATGTCTGAACCTCTCCTGTTGTTGTGAGATGCTGTTGCTCGCGATGCTTTTAAGCCCAATAAAGCGGCATGAATATTTAACCTGCTGCAGTTTGATCGTCTGCACTTCAGACCCTTGCAACACGCCAGTATATCCGTCACTGGATTTATCCTCCTTCCACGATTATAGGAATATATTGGCACTTAGATTATTTCAATTATTCACCGTTCGCCCATTAGCGAGGTCTTTCGGTGATTTACTCGCTCGCTCCAGGAGGCTTTCTGATCGTTTATGGGCTTTTACGGAAGTTCAAGTTCTGCCAGTTCAAGTGTGGTGTTGCTTTGTGTTCATTAAAGGGGGAATTAACCCTTAGAACTATCTCTTTCATATCGCATACTCACCCAATGCTACCTTAAGTTCATCGTCTCTCTGGCGGTGAACACGGAATCAAAACTCGGTGAATATTGGTCATTTTTAAGAACTGAACAAATATTTTAAACATTTTTTTTTATATAGTTTGTGGCTCAGAAGGAAGTCCAGCTTTGAATATCATCGGTGTATTAATGTGATATATTGAATTATTCAGAAGCATCCTTATACATTTATGCTACAAAAAAGTATTTTTTGCTGTTGTTAAAAACGGCTCCCATTTACTTCGATTCCTCAAGAATTGTCTCCATTTCTGATTCTTCGCTTACCGTGGAGGCGTTCGAGAAATCACAGGATGAGTTTTTGAAATAGAAATTACTAGAGATTTAATCAAATAAAGATCCAAAGGCGGTCACATGACTTCACGTCACCACCGCTAAGCTAAAGGAGGCTAATGTTGGGCTATAAAGGAACTACAGCACGGTCACATGACTTCACGTCACCACCGCTAAGCTAAAGGAGGCTAATGTTGGGCTATAAAGGAACTACAGCACGGTCACATGACTTCACGTCACCACCGCTAAGCTAAAGGAGGCTAATGTTGGGCTATAAAGGAACTACAGCACGGTCACATGACTTCACGTCACCACCGCTAAGCTAAAGGTGGCTAATGTTGGGCTATAAAGGAACTACAGCACGGTCACATGACTTCACGTCACCACCGCTAAGCTAAAGGAGGCTAATGTTGGGCTATAAAGGAACTACAGCACGGTCACATGACTTCACGTCACCACCGCTAAGCTAAAGGCGGCTAATGTTGGGCTTTAAAGGAACTACAGCACGGTCACATGACTTCACGTCACCACCGCTAAGCTAAAGGAGGCTAATGTTGGGCTATAAAGGAACTACAGCACGGTCACATGACTTCACGTCACCACCGCTAAGCTAAAGGAGGCTAATGTTGGGCTATAAAGGAACTACAGCACGGTCACATGACTTCACGTCACCACCGCTAAGCTAAAGGCGGCTAACGTTGGGCTATAAAGGAACTACAGCACGGTCACATGACTTCACGTCACCACCGCTAAGCTAAAGGTGGCTAATGTTGGGCTATAAAGGAACTACAGCACGGTCACATGACTTCACGTCACCACCGCTAAGCTAAAGGAGGCTAACGTTGGGCTATAAAGGAACTACAGCACGGTCACATGACTTCACGTCTCCACCGCTAAGCTAAAGGAGGCTAATGTTGGGCTATAAAGGAACTACAGCACGGTCACATGACTTCACGTCACCACCGCTAAGCTAAAGGTGGCTAACGTTGGGCTATAAAGGAACCACAGCACGGTCACATGACTTCAGGACTCATTCCTGCACCTCTCTAATATTATTGACCTCTGTTTTTGATTACCAAGATAAAGCCTAAGTTACTGATTTTGATGTATTAGCATGCTAACGTGTGTGTCGTTTCTCCGCAGAAATACTGTTGACCCTCATGGAGTCGTCACCTGAACTTCAGCCGGAGAGAGGAGCGTCGGCCCTTTAAAGAAATTGTACAAACATGTAACCAACGACCCCCGCCTTCCCCCTTCCTACCCCTGCTTTTTGAGGGGGGAGACCCCGGAAAGTGATGGTGGAGGAGAGCAAGCATTCACCACAGTGTGACTTCCTGTGGGGGGGGGTACTGACCCTGGGGGTGTTTGGGATCTTCTTCTGATGAATGTATTCCTCTCAGTGGACAGCGCCCATTTACAATCTCATCTCAAAATGACGTACACTGATTTTCGTCCGGCCGGAGACGGAGACTCCCGCCGGGTTTTTTCCGTTATTTTATTCTGATTATTTTAGTTGTCGTGAAGATGTAGAATGAAGATCTTTGAAAACACACTGCGGAAAATGGTTTGAGTGTACGATTAGACTAATTTAGTCGAGAGGTTTATATAGTGTATTAAATTAAGTTTTATTTTTCTGTATAGATTTTAATTATTGTAGATGATTCTTTATCCAAGTAGCAACGAGAGGCGGAGACTTCTAAGAGGTGTGAAAGAGGCACTTTTGGTTTTTTATCATTTTAACCGTCTTCGACTAACCTGAACCTGGATTATCCTTTGGTCCTGTACTTTCAGAAGAAGATGACAGAAATATGGGTTTCAAAATTAATCGCCGAGATTGTACATACCGATAAGTAAGACGGTTTCCTATTTATTTCACCGCGTAGGGATGGTCCCCCGTCTGACTTTCTCGTGTGACGGTACGATGCAGACGGGGACGGACGGGGGTACGGGGGTGTGCTGTGTATACAGTGTACAGATTATCGCTTGCTTCTCTGCCTTTAGCATAGAATCACCACGAAAAAAAACTCAACACAGCCATACACAAAACAAAGTGTGCTTTCTATGTCGTCTGGTTCTACGAGCCGCTCGGTGCAAACTGCTCCGGTGTGATGTAAGCAAGCAATAACCTTTCTTTTTGTAATTTTTGTACAGTTTCCTGACTTAAAAAGGACACGTTTTTTGCTCCACCTTTGGATGCAGTATTACATTTTTTTATTGCAGTTTGTACCAGGAGAGTCTCCACCCACACGCGGCGATGTTAGATTATGCAGCAGAGGTCAGAGGTCGCGCTTCACCCTGCTCTGACACACACTTAGCCATATTTATGACCTCAGGCAGATATTAAACGACTCTTTCTGGGGAGTTCAGCGCGGTCCGAGTCATCCTCTCTAACCTCAAAAATACATTTTATATATATATATATATATATATATATATATATAAATACAACCCAGGACAAACTTGGAGCAAGCCAAATGATCTTCACCTTTTTTCAATTGGATTTCTGAATTCTACCAGCTTTGATTTCCCTCCTTCGAGGCCCGCGGAAAACGAAGTCGATGTCACTCCACAGGGTCCTGATGCGGAGAAGCAGGAAGTCATCCTGAATGTATTAAAGTCATTAAAGGACGTGACCTCGGCGTTCAGGGGAGCTTTCCCATTGGTGTAGACGAGACGGCGCTGAATCTGAGAATCGTGTTCTTTTCTGGGTTTTTTGCAGACGACTCGCGTTTCGATAAGTGCTGTGGCGACCGTTCCACACCGCCGTGCGGAAACCGCCTTTTTGAGCCGTTTAAAAAAATAAAAAATAAAAAAAAGTCCGATCGCAGCCCTTTGCAAAATTTCCAAAGATTGTCAAGATTTTGAAAAATAAAACGATTTAAAGCCATGTGGTAGCAATGCATTTTTTTAGCATTTATAATGAGGACGGGAGCAGATCAATGCCCCCAACAAGTATCCAGGCGTTGGACCCACTAAAACTATTTTTTTCTCGTCAGCTTTTGGTTTTAAAGAACTTTAAATGCCCTTTTGTATTGTCTGCCAATTTCTTAGAGCTAAGATGCAACCTTGAAATGCTAACCACCCTTAGCATAATGCCTTAGATTTGTCCGTTCTTGTACATTACGCCGCTGTCTGTATAAATTTGTATAATGACTTGTGTACAATATGGAACGGGTGTATCATCGCTCAGTTCATGGCTCTCTGTCGTGTGTGTCCCCTCCTCTCTCACTGTTTTTGATGATACATAGGGATATTGAAGCAATATGTAATATATGGACTTTCTGAAGAAAGCTTTGTGTTCCCCCTTGGTTTTATTTCTGCATTGTTCACAGGAATCACACTGTATACCCGCATCCACCTTTGTACCCCTAGTGTGTGTGAGTGTGTGTGCGCGCGAGTGTGTGTGTGTGTGTGAGCGTTTTATGCAAAGTTAGATATACAAGAGAAACCACAGTTATGCAAGTTGTGAACTAATATGGCTTCGCTGATGCTATTTGCCTTGTAAATAAAGAATTCTGTTATCGCAGTATTTAACAGAGTGACTCTTATTTCTGTGACTGAAATTTAAATATAATAACGCCCCATGCATTGATTGTATTTCCATCATGAGTGCACAGAATATGTAACGCTTTATTAAAAACGGCTCAAAGCGACTAAATAACACTAATATTCAGTTATAACGTGTTTATTCCTGTGCTTGCTGCTTCCTTCTGTGTATTTGTTTATAAATGTAAAGTGTATACTGCATAGTGATACTGCAAATAAAAAATATTGATTGATTGATTGAACGATAATTGGACATGAGATTAAGTATCTCACTCAAACCACACGGCGATTTAAACCTCGTAACATTTGTGATGTAAATAAATACAAAAAATGGTTTAATAGCGACGGGCAGGATGCGAAACAGCTTCCACTATTTATTTAATTGCAATTAAGAAATTAGAGAAGAATAAATAGAAATATTTCTAATTTTGCTCAAAATAGCTTGAAATAAAATGCGAAGTTCAACAGGAAATGCTTTCTACACTCTACACGGTGAGTTTGAATAACTTGTTGCCGGGACAAGGACTCTTTCATTTGCATTTTAAACGGGAACAAAAGTCAGATTTTGCCAAAGAAACGTGCAGTAACTCGACGGGAAAATGCATTTCAGGAAGCCCTCGTTCGTGTATTGTGCTCGTGGCTTTCTTCTGCGTATTTTTTACATTTTAATTTCACAGCGACAAGGACAGAAACAAATGGCACATAACAGGGTGTTTCTTATTTGCATTTTAACCCCAAAAACAAATGATTTTGCTTTTTAAAAAAACTCATCAGGAAAATGCATTTAAAGCGGACCGGACATCAGCATGGAGTCCAGATTATTATCAGCTTTCTTTTCTCCTCCTAATTCACCACATCCAAGTCATAACAGCCCCATCTCAACTCCACGGGTGCGCGTGCATTGAGATGGATGAGTCTGGGAGGACCAATAGGAAGCCTCTCCTGTAGAGACCTGCCCTCAGATGACCACCGACCCTCAGAGGTCCCGCAGCATCCTCTACATCCGGGTACTTTACAGTCAAACCTGCAGCGAGAGGACATGAAGAGGGACTGTGGAACTTCTCTCGGGATTTAACAAGGTAGGAATCTTCTTTTTAATGTTTATTCGCACCATGTTCTCTCGTTTCTAATTCGTTATTCTTCGTGTGTTTATGTTGCATTGTTTGTAGAAAGTGTATTGACACAATTACGCTGTGGCTTCTGTGCTTTTATCAATTAAATCATTTGAAAATACGCATTTATTTAAAAAGTAGAGTTAATTGGGACGTTATTTCTCTCCGTATTGGAACTGTTAGCAAGTCATTTTAAAGAAGATCAGATTGGAAATTACGCACTAACACTTATCTTAATTTCTCCTGTTAGTTCTAACTATTCCCTTCGGCTCGTACTGCTCCAGCATGTCTCCTTCTCGTGTCTTCATTTATGTTCTGCCGTGACCGTAATGTGATGTTTATAAAAAGCCTTCTAAAGACCGTCCGATTTCTTTTGGAGTTACGCACGCGCTCATCTCCACTTATCCTGATTTCTCCTGTAAATTATAATTTCCTTTAAGCTCATGTTCCTCCAACAATTCTCACTGTATTAGTGCAGTCTGTAAAACGCGAAAACAATACAAGTTCCGGTTCGTCCCATTTCTGTTGGGAATGCCGCACGCTTCCTAATTTCTCCCGTTAATTGAAGGTATCTCCTTAGCTCGTATCCTTCCAGTATGTCCCTTCCTCATGTCTTTATTCTCTTTCTGCATTGGCAGCACCGTGGGTCCATAAAAGGCTTCATTAATGCTGACCTCTGCTCCGGCCCTCGGTGTGTAATCGGTGTCGTGACCCTGGTTGTCTCTATTTACCGGCTGCCTGCTAAACGCTTCTGAAAACCATCTGATGTGTCCTCTCGGCTGGAAATACTGCACCGTGTGCCGTCCCGTTAAAGCGTGCACTGCTTTTACTTAACATGCAATAAAGCTGCACAGGATTTTAACTAGAGGTCTGGAGGACGTTTTCATTTTGAAATATTTAGAAAAAAGTCCGGATAAGTTGGAGGCGTGATTCGTTAACGAAAGATTTATCGTTACAGGAATTGCGGATTAATTCCGTTTCGTTTTAAATATTTAATTTGGATCCTTTGTGCTATTTCTATTTCTATTCCTTCCTTTTGAAATATGTGATATTATATACAGGGAGTGAACATATCAGAATAAGACGGAAATAAAACGTGTGATTTTAATATATCTGCATTTCCTGATTCAGTCGATCCATTTTATTCTTAGAAAATTAAATTAAAAGGATCTCTTATATTATAAACAAATCAATCCAGGTGTGGTCAGCCGTGTCTTTTTTGAGATTGTAAGGACTATTAAGGTTAATCATTTAAAAAGGATCAGTTGAGCATCAGACCCAAAGAAACCACATTTTATTTGTATAGATCTGCTTTTCCTCATTCTGTCGGTGAATTATGTTTACCTCTATTTTGGATATTCCGTTCCGAAAATCTATCTGGTCCGCCTCCATGGATTATTAGAGACGAACAGGGGAAACGAGATGAACAATCATATTTGATATATCTGCTTTTCCTCATTCACTCGAGGTCAATTAAATTCTACCGAGATTATTTGTAGTTCTATTTCGTAAAAATAAAATAAACCACATTTTTTATATATATCTGCTTTTCCTGATTCACCCACAATTTTACTGAAATTATTTGCATCTCTATTTTGGATATTCTTTTAGGCTTCCTCACATTTTGAAAGGAAATCAATCCAGGTGGTCAGCCGTGTCTTTTTTTAGATGTCT
>CM070448.1:28003735-28021199 GCA_036324595.1 Champsocephalus gunnari | reverse complement strand
CGATTATTTTTGTGGTTGTAAACTCAAGTGGATGAAACTACATTTGTCAGTGCTTTCATGTCAATTCGGCGAACATATGATACATTAAATGATCGTGAGGATGATGATTAAAAAATCGTTTGTTTGAGCCGGTCTGCATTTCCTGATGAGAAAACAAACCGATGCTTTTCTGTAGTTGTAGTACACCAACAACATGGATTAAACGTGTGGTTTTTTTACCACAATGTCGGGGAAATTAATGGATAAAATGCACGGATTATTATTATTATTATTCCCACTCCGATCGGGACACTAGGTCCACCGTTTCCCCGCAGCGAGGCTCCCCCCGTTGACAGTTTACGTGGGCTGGGCTGGGTGCAGTGGCGGACTGGCCGGTACCGAAGTGGGCCGGTCGGATAAGTCACTAGCACATCCCCCACTCCCCCCGTTGACAATTTACTAGCGGTACCGAAGTGGGCTGGTCGAGAGCCCCGGGATGATTTGTATTCCCAGTCCACCACTGGCTACATGACCGTATGATCGCCCATATTGACGCACCTCATTCCTAAACTTCTAACAGACACAACATAAACCGATCCTTCAGCCTCATGAGCTCTCAGACACGTTCAAACATTAACCTGTCATCGCTGTCTGAGCTCGCTGCCGTGTGCGCCGTCGTGCGTTTACATCTGACGTATAAAAAAGGTTTACATGCAGAGGCTGGGATCCTGGACGGTGCAGCTGGAGCGCTGTGCCCGCAATGACTCACACATCATTTGGCGGGACTTGAAGAATCCCCGAGAAGATCCAGAAAATGGTCGACATTGAGGGCATTAAAGGTTATCAAAGTACAAATATCCAAAATCAGTTCAGTAACGGTTTCAAGGCGACAATATGTACTCAAAGTGATGGGTTTGGATGAGGCGGGAAACTCGTTAAGGCTTCATCTAAACATCCCACCATTAAACCCCCTCGTCCTTATCCATTTGTAAATCCACCTCTTACTTCCTGAAATGTAAAGTCTTAACATACGTCTCTGTTAAACACATACAAGACTACAAATACGATTCAACAGTAAAAGGCGATCAGAGTACAAGACGATATGTTTCAAATGACTATATGATCATTCGACACGACACCTGTAGAATGACGGGAAGGAGGAGTGCGCTGACTCAACAATGCACGGACAATGGCATGATGTTACAGAACGTTGTGATTGTTTACATGTTTGTGTGATGTTGTTGTGATTGTGTTTACCTGTTGCCTTACATGTTTGTGTGATGTTGTTGTGATTGTTTACCTGTTGCCTTACATGTTTGTGTGATGTTGTTGTGATTGTTTACATGTTTGTGTGATGTTGTTGTGATTGTGTTTACCTGTTGCCTTACATGTTTGTGTGATGTTGTTGTGATTGTTTTACCTGTTGCCTTACATGTTTGTGTGATGTTGTTGTGATTGTTTACATGTTTGTGTGATGTTGTTGTGATTGTTTACCTGTTGCCTTACATGTTTGTGTGATGTTGTTGTGATTGTTTACTGTTGCCTTACATGTTTGTGTGATGTTGTTGTGATTGTTTACTGTTGCTTACATGTTTGTGTGATGTTGTTGTGATTGTTTACCTGTTGCCTTACATGTTTGTGTGATGTTGTTGTGATTGTTTACCTGTTGCCTTACATGTTTGTGTGATGTTGTTGTGATTGTTTACATGTTTGTGTGATGTTGTTGTGATTGTTTACCTGTTGCCTTACATGTTTGTGTGATGTTGTTGTGATTGTTTACATGTTTGTGTGATGTTGTTGTGATTGTTTACCTGTTGCCTTACATGTTTGTGTGATGTTGTTGTGATTGTTTACCTGTTGCAGGTACGTCCACCTGCTGAGGAGGGGCTTCGGGGTGCTGTGGAGGAGCTCAGCTTCCTGCACGGAGGACCAGAGGAGGGCCGAGCACCAGCATCTGTTCTTCCTGGCGACAGATCTGAGCATGCTCAAACTGTTCGAGGCGTTTCTGGAGAGCGTTCCTCAACTTCTGCTGCAGATCTACATCGTGCTGAGACTCGGGGACGGGGGCATCGTGCAGTGTGAGTGGAGAGAGGGGAGAGGGGAGAGGGAGAGAGGGAGAGGGAGAAAGGGGGACAGGGAGAGAGGGAGAGGGAGAGAGGGAGAGAGGAGGAGAGGAGAGGGAGAGGGAGGGGAAGAGGGGGAGAGGGAGAGAGGGAGAGGAGGAGAGGGAGAGGGGGAGAGGGAGAGAGGAGGAGAGGGAGAGAGGGGGAGAGGGAGAGAGGGAGAGAGGGAGAGAGAGAGGGAGAGAGGGAGAGGGGGAGAGGGAGAAAGAGGGAGAGAGGGGGAAAGGGAGAGGGGGACAGAGGAGGAGAGGGAGAGAGGGGGAGGGGATGAGGGAGAAAGGGAGAGAGGGAAAGAGGGGGAGAGGGAGAAAGGGAGAGAGGGAGAGAGGGGGAGAGGGAGAGAGAGGAGAGGAGAGAGGAGGAGAGGGGAGAGGGAGAGGGGGAGAGGGAAAGAGGGAGAGGGAGAGGGGAGAGGGAGAAAGGGAGAGAGGCAGAGAGGGGGAAAGGGAGAAGGAGAGAGGGGAGAAGGAGAGAGGAGGAGAGGGGGAGAGGAGGAGAGGGAGAGAGGGGGAGAGGGAGAGGGGAGAGGGAGAAAGGGAGAGAGGGAGAGAGGGGGAGAGGAGAGGGGGAGAGGGAGAGAGGAGGAGAGGGAGAGAGGGGGAGAGGGAGAGAGGGAGAGGGAGAGAGGGGGAGAGGGAGAGGGAGAGGGAGGGAGAGGGGAGAGGGAGAAGAGGGGGAGAGGGAGAGAGGGGTAGAGGGGGAGAGGGAGAGGGGGGAGACACTAGAATCTTTAGTCAGTACTTTTGTCTCTTGGAGCCTTTTTAAGTCAGTTTGTGTTAGTTTTGTCTCTGTGGTCTCTTTTTGTCTTTTTGTCTTTTTGTCTTTTTGTCTCGGACTGCTTGGGTTTCTTTGTGTTTGCTGTTTCTCTTTACGTCTCGTCAGTCTCCGTGGATACGTGCCATGTTGTCGGTGAAGGTCCTGCTTTGAGTGCGTCACCCTTCCCCCCTGTATTCCCGCTCGCTAACCCGACGTGTCCCCCTCTCCAGATCTCTCCATGTCCTTCTCCTTCCTCACCGTCTCCTGGACTCTGGTGGACTATCGCCGCTGCCTCCGCCGGTCCCTCCCCCACATCAGAGAGATGCCCTCCGGCCTCCCCACCCTCACCTACCTGCTCTACAAGCTCTGCACCCTCACCAGCCTCATCCTCAGCCTGGCTCTCCTCCTCCTCCTCAGCCCCTTCACCTCCGTGCTCCTCCCCTTCCTCTGGCTCCTCGGGGCCTTGTACGCTCACCTCAAGGGGGCGCCGTTCTGCACCTCGAGGGGGATGGAGATGTTGTACCAAGCGGTCGTTGGAGTCATCCTCACCTTCACCTTCTTCAACGTCAAAGGGAAGAACACCAGGGTGGAGATGGTGGCGTATTACGTGTTTCACGGCGTGTTGAATACCGTGGCCCCCGTGCTAACGGCTCTCCTGAGGCCGGAGGTGCTCACCGTCTCTCTGTTATCGGCCGTCAGCGGGATCATCGTCGGGGGGGGCCGTGATGGGCACGGTGAGCCTCTCGTTGTACTACCTGCTGATGCATCCGAGAGAGGGAGAGAGGAGGGTCGCAGACGAGGTGGACGGAGAGGAGAGGGAGACGCGGAGGGAGGCGAGGGAGAGGAACTTTCTACGGCCCTGAGGAAACATGGATGTTAAAAACTGAACATTTTAAAGATGAAAGGAATCGTTATTTATTATGCCGTTATACTCTAAATGTATTTATTCTTGTTTCAATAAACCACACATCTGGGAATTATCTCTTATTATTATTATAAATGTATTTTCTGCACTTTAGAAGCAAATACGTGGAGTGAATAATATTTTATTAATCTTTGTTTTAATAAGCCAACATTGTCTCCATAGAAAATATGATTTGTATTGTTATTATTTTGCTGCAACAAGTTATCTTATTGATAATGCATTTTAAAACAGTTAAAGGAGGGGTAGGTGAGTTGGAGAAACCGGCTCGAGATCGCTAGAATTTGAAAATACACAACCGGAGAACTCCCTCACAGAGCCCCTCCCCCACAGAGCCCCTCCCCCAACACACAATATAACAACAAGTGTATCTCGAGCCGGTTTCTGAAACGTACCTACCCCACCTTTAAATGATATGTATTATTTCCTCTGTGGTGGCGCTTTAACCCTAGTCTACATGCAGTCGCCACCTCGGTCGGGGTTGTGCGTTTTGGTTTTGACCAGTCTATGGTTTTGTCACGCCTCTCCTTGTTTCCAAACATTCAGATCGTAGTTGAATCAGATGAGCTTCACTTCCGGGTCCGGAGCGCAAACAGGAGGACACACGTCTTCGCTTCATAGAGGAGTTCTCATTTCTTTAAACGTCTGCTGCTTCCCCTCCTCTCTCCTCGGTTCCCCTCCTCGGTCCTCCGCTCGCATCTCCTGTGGGCGGGACTAATTAGTCTCGAGGAGGGGAGTCGAGGAGGGGAGTCGAGGAGGGGACATTTAAGAATTGAGAAGCCTCTATAGTCAAATAAAGTCTCAAAAAGAACACGGTCAAAAGACTTTCCCGCTCCCCGTCTCATCCCCATCAGCTGTGTCCTACCCATAGCCAAGCACGCGACACTGACGCACATAACGTAACACATAAGTGAGCCTTACATTAATACATTTTAAACCGGAGTGTAAAGAGTTTAATCTAATTTATATTAACATTCAGACAATAATGACAAAAGGAAAATGGCTCTAACAGCAGAGATGTGGCAAAAGGAAGGCAAATATAATAAGCATTCATATCAAATAATATTATTAAGTGATTATTTACTTGCCGTTTTTCTATATTATTTGGTGAGGAGAAAGTTTCTTTAACTGTGCATCACATATGTAAACCACAAGGTGGCGCTATTGTCTAAGTAGATGTTTCTATTTCAAATCCAACCCTGGTTTATCCACACTGCAAAGCATCATTCTTGAAAGGCTTTTAACTTGTTTGTTATTGTGATGCTTTGAACTTTTTACAGAGTACATTGTAATGATCCACGTCTGTGCCCCGGGTGCATCTGTGTGTTCTTCCTGTATGTTCCGTCCCGTGTTCATGACATCACAACCAACTGCCCCTTGCGGGATTAATAAAGTTTTGACTGATTGATACAGAGTCATACTTCGTCAGGACTTTTCTCATCAACCTTATTCAGAGATTAGTATTCAAATCTAAGTTGTGATTGATTGGTTTACGAGTATTAATCTAACGCTCCCGTTGTCTATGTACTACTACATCAATCATAACTTCTTTGTTTTACATTCGGTTGCATTCAGGCTTCATGACATCCTTCACTGGAGACATTTGAACATATAACATTACTGATTTCTTCACTTTCATTGCATTGTGGATGATTTAGTCAACTTTGTAACCCATGGTGTCATAAAGAAAAGGAATTAGTACCACACAGATCACACACACACACACACACACACACACACACACACACACCAGTTTGACACATTTCCCGCTCTTATGTGCCCATCCCCCCACATGGATCACACCTGGCATTAACATGTTAGTGTCTGTTCTTTGTATATATATATATATATATGTACCGCAGTGTTTCATGTGTACTAGTACTCTGATACAATATGTACAGTTTGAACGGGTGTTAAATTAGATGTGGTGAGGATGAATGGTTTCCGTGTGAATGTGAAAGCAGCTAAAACAGGACCGGTAAGGGGACGGGGACGGGGACGGGGGGACGAAGACAAAGGGAGGGTTAAGTAAGAATCATGTTAAGTGATTTTGACCGCGAGCAACTTCAATTGTTGCTTATTTCTCTGCCTCTTTCCCTTCTCTCCTCTCAAGCCCCGGATCATTCAGGAGCAGGAACATTTGAACAAGACATGGAGAGGATTCTGAAGGAATGCTGAACGCTCCTGCTCTCACCGGCAGCATCATCTCGTGCACCTCAAACTAAACTATACATTCAAGATGTAACTGAATGTACAGGTGGTCGCTGAGCACCCCCCCTCTCCTCACACCCCCCCCTCCTCACGCCTCCCCTCCTCACCTCCCCCTCCTCACACCCCCCCCTCCTCACACCTCCCCCTCCTCACACCTCCCCCTCCTCACACCCCCCCCTCCTCACGCCTCCCCCTCCTCACACCCCCCTCCTCACCCCCCCTCCTCACGCCTCCCCCTCCTCACACCCCCCCCCCTCACCTCCCCCTCACACACCCCCCTCCTCACCTCCCCCTCCTCACCCCCCCCCTCCTCACCCCCCCCCACTCCTCACCCCCCCCTCCTCACACCAGATGACGGGACTCACGGAGGACCTGAAAACAAAGCAGTGCTAATTTCTCGTTTCCCCAGAAAGGACTGCTCTCACCTCAGAAGCCCGCTGACTGACCCCCGCATCTCCTCCTTTCATTCAGAGCTTTCTGACCTGTTTACTCCGCGGGACTACTTTTCCTTTCCCCCGTCAGCTCTCCTGCGTCAGAAACACTCCATAAAAGCACAGATTAAAGAGAGGAGATGGAGAGGAAACGGGCTGTAACTCTCAGTTCATGTGTTTTAGCTAAACATCTCCGTTTGTCTGGTTTGCATTTTTAGCTGTTATGTTTGGATTAGTGCGGCCTGAGCGAAGCATCGTCTTCGAGCAGGAATCACTTTAACAAAGTATACAGCTGTTTATTCACTGCCTAATCCTTGCTGTGCAGAAACGAAATGCAATTCATGCAAAATCTGTTTAAATCTTCCTTGTTTTAAAAACTAAAAACTCATTAAATCTGATTTCCTCTAAGGCTTTAAGATCATGAGTCTTTTTAGTTTGGTGTGCACTTTGAGTTATTTAGAAGTGTCTAATTACATAATCGCTTTGCAAATGAAAAGCAATGCAGCATCTCCTCAAAGGTTTGTAATGCTGCATGCAGTTCCCTCACCCGTCCTCAGACGATAGGAATCTCCTTCCTCAGGGCGGGAGTTCAAACAGACAGTCGGACAGATGTTGTCGCTGCAGTTCAAAGCAGTTCAGGATGGGATCGCTCAGATCGAGATCCAGACTTTCAAGATGACTCTTTCATGCACGGAGGTCGCTGCAGTGGACGGCTATTCAAACGGTCTTTTCTTGGATATGCATTGTGTGTGTTTGCACAGTTGCACCATCAGCCACGACCCATGCCCTGCCACTCAGTGCCGAGTCAGTGTGAGGGCACGAGGCACGTCTCTACACCAAGATGGACGACAGAAAGCCACATGGACCGAGTCACCCATCTATATCCTGCCAATCCTTAGCGTCCCCTCAGGTATAACACATGTGGTGACATCAAGCAACAACGAAGGAATCATTCTTAATGATCAAAGTATTGATTTTACGTTTGCAGGAAATCATGGTTTCCACTCAGTGGACGTCACGCTGGCTACATTTCAACTACAATTCATACTAAATAATAATAATAATAATATATAATATTTTTATAGCGCCTTTCAGGAAACCCAAGGTTGCTTTACAAGTCGGGTAGGGGGGGGGAGTAGGGGGGAAAAGGCAGACAGGTTAAGGACGTAGCAGAAAAATAAACCTATTAAACTGACTATACAGCGGGGAAAGCCTTGGTGAAAAGGTACTGGTACTGCTGCTGTTGTTCCCAGGGCCGTCCCTCCCTACAGGCAGACTGTGTGGGGCCTCACCTTGTGGAGGGGGCTCACCTTGCGGAGGGGGGCTCTCATCTGAGGCGCACCTATGCGCTTATGTGGTGCAATTAGGGTGGCGGCACGGTTTCGCCGCTGCGAGGCTCCGCTAGCACTCATCAAATAACTAGGGGGCCTCAAACTAGCCCGGGTTATTCTTGAAAATACTTCATCTGCAATATCTTTTTGGGCCGTAAATCAATATACTTATTTTATTATAATGTCATTTTAAGTTTGTACATCTTTATTTATCATTTTTTCAAAATGTACATCTTCGGTTCAAACCCTGAACGCATTCTGTCCACATATAAAAATCTCTTTGATTAAAAACATCTCGTTTTCATGCCCCAAGACACAAACATATCCTGACTGAGGCTTTCATAATTCATGCATGAAAGGGCTCGATCCTGAATATCAGTGCTTTAATCCGACCGAGCGCCACCTAGTGGACATGACCAGTAACACAAGGAAGACAAGAGACCACATTGCAGAGACTTCTATTCTCCGCATTACTTCTGAAGGTGAGGACAGACGATGGATTTTTTTTCAACATTTGGTTGAAAGCAAAATAGCCCTCCACAAAGTGACTTTGATTTGCCGTGAAGGCTAAACATTCTTTATCATTACAGAGCAACATGAACTGTACAATTTATTTAAAAACATGTTTCAATATAAATAAGATGGCAACGTTTGTTAACTGAAACAATACACAATGTTTAGCCTTCACGGGAAATCAATTGTATTATTCATTCTTTGGTCACCTTTGTTGTGGCCTACCAACCAACCAAATGTTTGTGCTCATGAAAGGATCACAACAAAGATTGTCAATCACAAATTTAATTTAGATTAAAGAAAAAATATCTTCAACAAAAAAAGTCCATCGTCTGTCCTCACCTTCAGAAGTGATCAAACAATGCAATGTGGTCTCTTGTCTTCATTGTAGTACTGTTCATGTCCACTAGGTGGCGCTCGGTCGGATTAAAGCTCTGATATTCAGGATCTAGCCATCTTGAAAAGTCGTAATCTGGATCAGGCTGGTCCTGGATGACTTTGAACTCCTGTCCGACTCGTCTGATCCTGGATCAAAACATGGGATTTCAAAATGGGATCGGATCTGATTGAGATGAAACGCTTTGAACTCCTGGGCCTGGACATTAAAACCAAATACTCTAAAAGCCTTGAGGTCTGTTCCTGTACTCACTCAGTATGACTGTAATGTACGGCATACTCCAAACTAGGAGGGATCTTTTTAAACACCTATAGTATTGTTTGTGAAATGCTTCATGTCCTCACGCAAGTCCTTCCTAGTTAGCCTAGATTTGAACTATTGCTCAGATGTGTCTCCACGTATCGATCTGATTAGCAGTGATGTACCTGAACGCGTTCAATGAACGATCGTTCATGAACGCGTTCATATTTTGGGCGAACGTGAACTGAACGTACTGTATTTCCGCTAGATGAACGTAATTGAGAACGCGTTCATTCTCAGCGCTGTATCACGGCGTTCAAAAGTGCGTTCATTCTCAGCGCTGTATTATAACGGCGTTCAAAAGTGTGCCAGATTTCATTTGCCTTTCAGCCGAAAACCCAGTTAAAACACACCGTAAACAGGCTTCAAAATAATGTGGAAAACCACCCAATCTGGCAACAGCAAGCTGCCTGTGTCGCGTACGCGCCTGTCACCCCTGGCTGTCGCACTAAAATATAAATATACTAAATATATCGGACTCCTCACAACAAACAATGTGGAACCGCGGAACCGGCGAGCATTGAATGAATTAGTATGAAGCCGAGAGCAGCTGCAGCAGCACTCGCTCAGAGTCAGACTCTACGGCGTCGGCGTATGAGCATTTAAAAGAGTTTCACGTTAAGTCAGTACTGACTCAGACGGGAAAAATCAAACGTTTGCCTGTAAACTGTGTCCGCCCGGTTTGAAAAAGCAAGTCCGTACATCGACGACAAACCTTAAACGGCACATTGAGAATAAGCACACGACTAGCCTTTCACGGTATGTGCGAGTGGCGAATAAAAGAGAGAGCCAAAACAGATCCAATACCACCCAGATCCCATCAACATCGTACAGGAGACAAACAATAGCTCGCAGCAACGTATTGAAAAAATAACTATAAACTATAAATTAGTTCATTTTTGAAACCATGAACTTTAGTTCAACATTTTGAATTGTGAACTATGAACTGAACTAGTTCATGTAGAAAGTGAACTTTCCCAACACTGGTGATTAGTACCTTGTCCCCTTTTGTCTTGAGTTGGTTGAGTTGTCCATCTGTGTCAATTACGAGTATGTGCACTTTATCCACCACTAGATGGCACTATAACAGGTCAAAGGTCAGCCGAAATGTGATGTCCTGATATGCAGCAAAAGTAAATGTGAGAGTAAATAGATGGATACACTTTCCCCTGTTAACCAAACGGTGGTCGTTGCATCGTTGAGCAGAGTCACATGACTTCAGGCGTTGCATTTCAGAGGATAGCCCGTCTGAAATCATGTGATGTCTTCATGTGAGATGCAGCTCAAGTAAATGTTGGAGCAACAGAAACAAAAAGGTGGTCGTTGCATCATTAAGGAGAGGGTGAAATGGCTTCAGATGAGAGACGCCCCCCCCCCTCCCTCCCTCCCTCCCCCCCAGATTCAGAGCACTAACGCAACCTGACTTTCATACGGAGAAGATGCATGTGTGTCCTCGGCACACTCGCCTGGCTGTGAGTCACCGGAGACGCTGCCAGAAGCCGTCACTAGCCATCGGGATGCCGCTCTCTGAGGAAAGCATTACCTCCCCCTGTCTCCGGGAGAGAAAGCGAGCGGAGAGAAGTCTGGCGTTGACAAGCTCTCTGTAATTTCCACTTCTGGCACCGTGAGCGTAATGCCCCGTAATCTGTGCTCTGATCTCACCGTAATGCACCTCCACAGCGCCCGAGAGCGCGGGGAGAATCTGATGGCATGTGACAGTGCGAGATGGATCTGCTGCAGAGACGTGTCAGCGGCCCCCTCTGCTCTGATTGGACGCTGCTACATAAACAACCTTGACCCCTGACCTCGCCATAACCAGAGATGGCAAAAGTACACACATCCTTTACTCAAGTAGAAGTACAGATACTCTGGTACAAGTAGAAGTACTGACTAAACTTCTTTACTCAAGTGAAAGTAAAGAGGCTTTGAAGTGTACTTCAGTAAAAAGTACCCATAGCTAGCAGCTGCTTTTAAAGAGTACCATGAGAGAAGTAGAAAGTACAGGTATTTGAGTTCAACATGTAAGAAGTAGAAAGTACAGGTATTTGAGTTCAACATGTAAGAAGTAGAAAGTACAGGTATTTGAGTTCAACATGTAAGAAGTAGAAAGTACAGGTATTTGAGTTCAACATGTAAGAAGTAGAAAGTACAGGTATTTGAGTTCAACATGTAAGAAGTAGAAAGTACAGGTATTTGGGTTCAACATGTAAGAAGTAGAAAGTACAGGTATTTGAGTTCAACATGTAAGAAGTAGAAAGTACAGGTATTTGAGTTCAACATGTAAGAAGTAGAAAGTACAGGTATTTGAGTTCAACATGTAAGAAGTAGAAAGTACAGGTATTTGAGTTCAACATGTGAGAAGTAGAAAGTACAGGTATTTGAGTTCAACATGTAAGAAGTAGAAAGTACAGGTATTTGGGTTCAACATGTAAGAAGTAGAAAGTACAGGTATTTGAGTTCAACATGTAGAAGTAGAAAGTACAGGTATTTGAGTTCAACATGTAAGAAGTAGAAAGTACAGGTATTTGAGTTCAACATGTAAGAAGTAGAAAGTACAGGTATTTGAGTTCAACATGTAAGAAGTAGAAAGTACAGGTATTTGAGTTCAACATGTGAGAAGTAGAAAGTACAGGTATTTGAGTTCAACATGTAAGAAGTAGAAAGTACAGGTATTTGAGTTCAACATGTAAGAAGTAGAAAGTACAGGTATTTGAGTTCAACATGTGAGAAGTAGAAAGTACAGGTATTTGAGTTCAACATGAGAGAAGTAGAAAGTACAGGTATTTGAGTTCAACATGTAAGAAGTAGAAAGTACAGGTATTTGAGTTCAACATGTAAGAAGTAGAAAGTACAGGTATTTGAGTTCAACATGTAAGAAGTAGAAAGTACAGGTATTTGAGTTCAACATGTAAGAAGTAGAAAGTACAGGTATTTGAGTTCAACATGTAAGAAGTAGAAAGTACAGGTATTTGAGTTCAACATGTAAGAAGTAGAAAGTACAGGTATTTGAGTTCAACATGAGAGAAGTAGAAAGTACAGGTATTTGAGTTCAACATGTAAGAAGTAGAAAGTACAGGTATTTGAGTTCAACATGTAAGAAGTAGAAAGTACAGGTATTTGAGTTCAACATGTAAGAAGTAGAAAGTACAGGTATTTGAGTTCAACATGTAAGAAGTAGAAAGTACAGGTATTTGAGTTCAACATGTAAGAAGTAGAAAGTACAGGTATTTGAGTTCAACATGTAAGAAGTAGAAAGTACAGGTATTTGGGTTCAACATGTAAGAAGTAGAAAGTACAGGTATTTGAGTTCAACATGTAAGAAGTAGAAAGTACAGGTATTTGAGTTCAACATGTAAGAAGTAGAAAGTACAGGTATTTGAGTTCAACATGTAAGAAGTAGAAAGTACAGGTATTTGAGTTCAACATGTAAGAAGTAGAAAGTACAGGTATTTGGGTTCAACATGTAAGAAGTAGAAAGTACAGGTATTTGAGTTCAACATGTAAGAAGTAGAAAGTACAGGTATTTGAGTTCAACATGTAAGAAGTAGAAAGTACAGGTATTTGAGTTCAACATGTAAGAAGTAGAAAGTACAGGTATTTGAGTTCAACATGTAAGAAGTAGAAAGTACAGGTATTTGAGTTCAACATGTAAGAAGTAGAAAGTACAGGTATTTGAGTTCAACATGTAAGAAGTAGAAAGTACAGGTATTTGAGTTCAACATGTAAGAAGTAGAAAGTACAGGTATTTGAGTTCAACATGTAAGAAGTAGAAAGTACAGGTATTTGAGTTCAACATGTAAGAAGTAGAAAGTACAGGTATTTGAGTTCAACATGTAAGAAGTAGAAAGTACAGGTATTTGAGTTCAACATGTAAGAAGTAGAAAGTACAGGTATTTGAGTTCAACATGTAGAGAAGTAGAAAGTACAGGTATTTGAGTTCAACATGTAAGAAGTAGAAAGTACAGGTATTTGAGTTCAACATGTAAGAAGTAGAAAGTACAGGTATTTGAGTTCAACATGTAAGAAGTAGAAAGTACAGGTATTTGAGTTCAACATGTAAGAAGTAGAAAGTACAGGTATTTGAGTTCAACATGTAAGAAGTAGAAAGTACAGGTATTTGAGTTCAACATGTAAGAAGTAGAAAGTACAGGTATTTGAGTTCAACATGTAAGAAGTAGAAAGTACAGGTATTTGAGTTCAACATGTAAGAAGTAGAAAGTACAGGTATTTGAGTTCAACATGTAAGAAGTAGAAAGTACAGGTATTTGAGTTCAACATGTAGAGAAGTAGAAAGTACAGGTATTTGAGTTCAACATGTAAGAAGTAGAAAGTACAGGTATTTGAGTTCAACATGTAAGAAGTAGAAAGTACAGGTATTTGAGTTCAACATGTAAGAAGTAGAAAGTACAGGTATTTGAGTTCAACATGTAAGAAGTAGAAAGTACAGGTATTTGAGTTCAACATGTAAGAAGTAGAAAGTACAGGTATTTGAGTTCAACATGTAAGAAGTAGAAAGTACAGGTATTTGAGTTCAACATGTAAGAAGTAGAAAGTACAGGTATTTGAGTTCAACATGTAAGAAGTAGAAAGTACAGGTATTTGAGTTCAACATGTAAGAAGTAGAAAGTACAGGTATTTGAGTTCAACATGTAAGAAGTAGAAAGTACAGGTATTTGAGTTCAACATGTAAGAAGTAGAAAGTACAGGTATTTGAGTTCAACATGTAAGAAGTAGAAAGTACAGGTATTTGAGTTCAACATGTAAGAAGTAGAAAGTACAGGTATTTGAGTTCAACATGTAAGAAGTAGAAAGTACAGGTATTTGAGTTCAACATGTAAGAAGTAGAAAGTACAGGTATTTGAGTTCAACATGTAAGAAGTAGAAAGTACAGGTATTTGAGTTCAACATGTAAGAAGTAGAAAGTACAGGTATTTGAGTTCAACATGTAAGAAGTAGAAAGTACAGGTATTTGAGTTCAACATGTAAGAAGTAGAAAGTACAGGTATTTGAGTTCAACATGTAAGAAGTAGAAAGTACAGGTATTTGAGTTCAACATGTAAGAAGTAGAAAGTACAGGTATTTGAGTTCAACATGTAAGAAGTAGAAAGTACAGGTATTTGAGTTCAACATGTAAGAAGTAGAAAGTACAGGTATTTGAGTTCAACATGTAAGAAGTAGAAAGTACAGGTATTTGAGTTCAACATGTAAGAAGTAGAAAGTACAGGTATTTGAGTTCAACATGTAAGAAGTAGAAAGTACAGGTATTTGAGTTCAACATGTAAGAAGTAGAAAGTACAGGTATTTGAGTTCAACATGTAAGAAGTAGAAAGTACAGGTATTTGAGTTCAACATGTAAGAAGTAGAAAGTACAGGTATTTGAGTTCAACATGTAAGAAGTAGAAAGTACAGGTATTTGAGTTCAACATGTAAGAAGTAGAAAGTACAGGTATTTGAGTTCAACATGTAAGAAGTAGAAAGTACAGGTATTTGAGTTCAACATGTAAGAAGTAGAAAGTACAGGTATTTGAGTTCAACATGTAAGAAGTAGAAAGTACAGGTATTTGAGTTCAACATGTAAGAAGTAGAAAGTACAGGTATTTGGTTCAACATGTAAGAAGTAGAAAGTACAGGTATTTGAGTTCAACATGTAAGAAGTAGAAAGTACAGGTATTTGAGTTCAACATGTAAGAAGTAGAAAGTACAGGTATTTGAGTTCAACATGTAAGAAGTAGAAAGTACAGGTATTTGAGTTCAACATGTAAGAAGTAGAAAGTACAGGTATTTGAGTTCAACATGTAAGAAGTAGAAAGTACAGGTATTTGAGTTCA
Organism: Champsocephalus gunnari; assembly: GCA_036324595.1. Taxonomy (NCBI): domain Eukaryota; kingdom Metazoa; phylum Chordata; class Actinopteri; order Perciformes; family Channichthyidae; genus Champsocephalus; species Champsocephalus gunnari. Next base: position 28,006,408 of record CM070448.1, on the reverse strand, counting down.
ACATGTAAGAAGTAGAAAGTACAGGTATTTGAGTTCAACATGTAGAGAAGTAGAAAGTACAGGTATTTGAGTTCAACATGTAAGAAGTAGAAAGTACAGGTATTTGTGTTCAACATGTAAGAAGTAGAAAGTACAGGTATTTGAGTTCAACATGTAAGAAGTAGAAAGTACAGGTATTTGAGTTCAACATGTAAGAAGTAGAAAGTACAGGTATTTGAGTTCAACATGTAAGAAGTAGAAAGTACAGGTATTTGAGTTCAACATGTAAGAAGTAGAAAGTACAGGTATTTGAGTTCAACATGTAAGAAGTAGAAAGTACAGGTATTTGAGTTCAACATGTAAGAAGTAGAAAGTACAGGTATTTGAGTTCAACATGTAAGAAGTAGAAAGTACAGGTATTTGAGTTCAACATGTAAGAAGTAGAAAGTACAGGTATTTGAGTTCAACATGTAAGAAGTAGAAAGTACAGGTATTTGAGTTCAACATGTAAGAAGTAGAAAGTACAGGTATTTGAGTTCAACATGTAAGAAGTAGAAAGTACAGGTATTTGAGTTCAACATGTAAGAAGTAGAAAGTACAGGTATTTGAGTTCAACATGTAAGAAGTAGAAAGTACAGGTATTTGAGTTCAACATGTAAGAAGTAGAAAGTACAGGTATTTGAGTTCAACATGTAAGAAGTAGAAAGTACAGGTATTTGGGTTCAACATGTAAGAAGTAGAAAGTACAGGTATTTGAGTTCAACATGTAAGAAGTAGAAAGTACAGGTATTTGAGTTCAACATGTAAGAAGTAGAAAGTACAGGTATTTGAGTTCAACATGTAAGAAGTAGAAAGTACAGGTATTTGAGTTCAACATGTAAGAAGTAGAAAGTACAGGTATTTGAGTTCAACATGTAAGAAGTAGAAAGTACAGGTATTTGAGTTCAACATGTAAGAAGTAGAAAGTACAGGTATTTGAGTTCAACATGTAAGAAGTAGAAAGTACAGGTATTTGAGTTCAACATGTAAGAAGTAGAAAGTACAGGTATTTGAGTTCAACATGTAAGAAGTAGAAAGTACAGGTATTTGAGTTCAACATGTAAGAAGTAGAAAGTACAGGTATTTGAGTTCAACATGTAAGAAGTAGAAAGTACAGGTATTTGAGTTCAACATGTAAGAAGTAGAAAGTACAGGTATTTGAGTTCAACATGTAAGAAGTAGAAAGTACAGGTATTTGGTTCAACATGTAAGAAGTAGAAAGTACAGGTATTTGAGTTCAACATGTAAGAAGTAGAAAGTACAGGTATTTGAGTTCAACATGTAAGAAGTAGAAAGTACAGGTATTTGTGTTCAACATGTAAGAAGTAGAAAGTACAGGTATTTGAGTTCAACATGTAAGAAGTAGAAAGTACAGGTATTTGAGTTCAACATGTAAGAAGTAGAAAGTACAGGTATTTGGTTCAACATGTAAGAAGTAGAAAGTACAGGTATTTGAGTTCAACATGTAAGAAGTAGAAAGTACAGGTATTTGAGTTCAACATGTAAGAAGTAGAAAGTACAGGTATTTGAGTTCAACATGTAAGAAGTAGAAAGTACAGGTATTTGAGTTCAACATGTAAGAAGTAGAAAGTACAGGTATTTGGTTCAACATGTAAGAAGTAGAAAGTACAGGTATTTGAGTTCAACATGTAGAGAAGTAGAAAGTACAGGTATTTGAGTTCAACATGTAAGAAGTAGAAAGTACAGGTATTTGAGTTCAACATGTAAGAAGTAGAAAGTACAGGTATTTGGGTTCAACATGTAAGAAGTAGAAAGTACAGGTATTTGAGTTCAACATGTAAGAAGTAGAAAGTACAGGTATTTGAGTTCAACATGTAAGAAGTAGAAAGTACAGGTATTTGTGTTCAACATGTAAGAAGTAGAAAGTACAGGTATTTGAGTTCAACATGTAAGAAGTAGAAAGTACAGGTATTTGAGTTCAACATGTAAGAAGTAGAAAGTACAGGTATTTGAGTTCAACATGTAAGAAGTAGAAAGTACAGGTATTTGTGTTCAACATGTAAGAAGTAGAAAGTACAGGTATTTGAGTTCAACATGTAAGAAGTAGAAAGTACAGGTATTTGAGTTCAACATGTAAGAAGTAGAAAGTACAGGTATTTGAGTTCAACATGTAAGAAGTAGAAAGTACAGGTATTTGAGTTCAACATGTAAGAAGTAGAAAGTACAGGTATTTGAGTTCAACATGTAAGAAGTAGAAAGTACAGGTATTTGAGTTCAACATGTAGAGAAGTAGAAAGTACAGGTATTTGAGTTCAACATGTAAGAAGTAGAAAGTACAGGTATTTGAGTTCAACATGTAAGAAGTAGAAAGTACAGGTATTTGAGTTCAACATGTAAGAAGTAGAAAGTACAGGTATTTGGTTCAACATGAGAGAAGTAGAAAGTACAGGTATTTGAGTTCAACATGTAGAGAAGTAGAAAGTACAGGTATTTGGGTTCAACATGTAAGAAGTAGAAAGTACAGGTATTTGAGTTCAACATGTAAGAAGTAGAAAGTACAGGTATTTGAGTTCAACATGTAAGAAGTAGAAAGTACAGGTATTTGAGTTCAACATGTAAGAAGTAGAAAGTACAGGTATTTGAGTTCAACATGTAAGAAGTAGAAAGTACAGGTATTTGAGTTCAACATGTAAG
>CM070448.1:27961235-27993735 GCA_036324595.1 Champsocephalus gunnari | reverse complement strand
GTGAATACGATTTTTATTTTAAGTAGCCTATATTACAAGTAGGGTCGTTTTATTATTTAGAAATGATTTATGTATTATTTTTTAAATGTTGTATTAACATCAATAACAATATTTATAATTATTATTATACTTTTGTTGATACCCATACTGTGCAGGCTGAAGAACGGCCACCATACTCTCCATTGATCGTCTGCACAGATTCTCCGGTCCTACAGTAAAAGTCTCGCTCACAGCAGCGCGTGATCGATAATGGGACAGTGGGTGGAGGGGTGGGGGTCGGGTCACGTGACTTGAGATTCCTGCAGGACAGGGCTAACCTTGACACTAAAAGGATTATTGAGTTTCAGGACAGCACAAGTTCAGGTTTCATTCCTAAAAATGAAGTGGCCGCAATTAATGAAGCCGGAGAATCGCAGCCGGCTGTCGCGGGACGACTGCGAATCAAAAGTGTGCAGCGGGGATTTACAAATCATTTATTAGCGCGAGGGCAGCAGCAAATATGCAAATATAAAACTGTCACGTGTCTAAATTATTATTTGTGTACATTTTTTGACATTTATAGTGGAGAAATATGGGGGAGGAGTTTGACGAGCGGAAATAGTATTTATACAGTTGTTATGGTTAAAGTATAACATGTGTTTTTCTTTTACAAATGCTTGCAGAAAGGTGCACGAGTCCTGCATATAAAAGTACTAAAGTATTTGCATCAAAATATACTTAAAGTACGCTAGTACCAAATGTAAAAATACTCATCTGAAGCAAAATCTGCAAATGATCAAATACATTTATCGAGTGATATTTTTATTTTATTGTAAAATGTCTATTGTTCGTAGAAAATTGCATAAATGTAAAGTTTGAAATGCTTCCAAGGCCATGAATGTCCCCTTTGATTCAGCGCATAGAGATCATGACACTAGCTAAGGTATAACACAGTATTTATGGTCAAAAACTTCACATGGAAATCCCAAATATCTGCAGAAGTATGCAAGTGAGAAGTTTCCAAAGACTGAAATGCAAAGACATCAAATACCATTTCACTTCTGATTCACACGGAGAGCAGCATGTCACGCAACAAAGGTAGTTATACAGATGTTATGGTGTCTACAACTCATATTTAAAGTCTCTATTTGTGCAGGAATGGCTTCTGATTGTCTCCTGCTGCTTCCAGAACGCCGCCACCTGTCCCGCGCAGCGATAAAGCTCTTCGTCTCACTCACACTCTGCCAGGAAGTGACGGCCTAGTGCTCCTACTTAATGATTTCCACAGGAGAGGCCGCGCATGACAGACGCCAGAGAATCGCCACACACACACACACACACACGCGCGCACACACACACACGCACACGCAATCTCTGAGAGGGATAGCACTCCCAGTCTTGCCTGTGTTTGCATAAGCTTCATTTTCACAACTGGAAAGTAATAGCCATCTGCCGGCTGCAGGGTATCATGTGTGAGCAGGTAACCGGCGGCTATTAAACACGCTCATCCTCTCTCACACACACACACACACACACACACACACATTGCACGAGGAAGATTGAAAGTGTCACTCCGTTGTTGATGGAGATGATTTATCGGAGTAACGTTTTGATAACGCGTCCGTAAGAAGACTCGTTCCCAGGCCTTCTCCAGGTAGACTGTGGGAAGCTGACATCCCCTCCCTCAAAGGGCGTGTGCGACCCCGTGATGACATATGACCTCCTGAATGGCCCTCCAGAGCCGCATCTGTCATTTCCCACAATCCCTGGCTCTAAGCTCCAAATTACAGGAAAGAAACAGTGGAGGCTTCGTCCGCGCTTATTTCAACACGCGGGATAAAAGCAGGAGAAACGGCATCTCGTAAAACCCGCAGAAATGTTTGTTTGCAGAAGGGTTTTTGTAGGTTTTACACTTTACAGGAAGTCGTTGTCTTAACTCCCATGTTTCATTCTTTTAAGTGTCCCTTAAGTCCTTTCTGAACTTGGAAAAAGGAAATTAAAGTGTGGTTAGAATCAGCTGCAAAATCCACCTTAATCGGCAGGAGCTGCTGTCTGAACGCGTTTAAATGAATTGTAAGCACGGTGTAGATATTACAAATGTTTAAAAAAGTATTTCTATTTCCTACAATTGTTGTAATGTACGTCATATTTACCCCGTAAATACTTTAAATACATTGATGTGTCTGTAACCGTCCTATTTGTGCAGTTGGGACGCTGTTTAAAGAGAGTTTTAATCTCAATCAGTCGTTGTGGAGTAGGTGTTATATTCACGAGAGAGAAGAGAAACAGCCGATGCTGAAGACTAATTGAAAAAGTGAATTAAGAGCATGATTTACCCAGGGGACGTACTCTTCATTTATTCCCCTGTGACGGTCTCAAGCTTCTCTCTGTGTAATGAGGCCCCTGCAGACTTCAGGTTGACTTCAAACCACCTTTAGCTCCACCGTTAGCTCCACCTTTAGCTCCACAGTTAGCTCCACCTTTAGCTCCACCTTTAGCTCCACAGTTAGCTCCACCGTTAGCTCCACCTTTAGCTCCACCTTTAGCTCCACAGTTAGCTCCACCGTTAGCTCCACCTTTAGCTCCACAGTTAGCTCCACAGTTAGCTCCACCGTTAGCTCCACCTTTAGCTCCACCGTTAGCTCCACCTTTAGCTCCACAGTTAGCTCCACAGTTAGCTCCACCGTTAGCTCCACCCACCTTTAGCTCCACCTTTAGCTCCACCTTTAGCTCCACCGTTAGCCCCACCCACCTTTAGCTCCACCTTTAGCTCCAACTTTAGCTCCACCTTTAGCCCCGCCGTTAGCTCCACCCACCTTTAGCTCCACCCACCGTTAGCTCCACCCACCGTTAGCTCCACCGTAAGCTCCACCCACCGTTAGCCCCACCCACCGTTAGCTCCACCCACCGTTAGCTCCACCTTTAGCTCCACCGTTAGCTCCACCGTTAGCTCCACAGTTAGCTCCACCTTTAGCTCCACCGTTAGCTCCACAGTTAGCTCCACCTTTAGCTCCACCGTTAGCTCCACCGTTAGCTCCACCCACCGTTAGCTCCACTGTTAGCTCCACCCACCGTTAGCTCCACAGTTAGCTCCACCTTTAGCTCCACCGTTAGCCCCACCCACTTTTAGCTCCACCTTTAGCTCCACCGTTAGCTCCACCGTTAGCTCCACCCACCGTTAGCTCCACCTTTAGCTCTACCTTTAGCTCCACCTTTAGCTCCACCGTTAGCTCCACCTTTAGCTCTACCTTTAGCTCCACCTTTAGCTCTACCTTTAGCTCCACCTTTAGCTCCACCGTTAGCTCCACCGTTAGCTCCACAGTTAGCTCCACCTTTAGCTCTACCTTTAGCTCCACCTTTAGCTCTACCGTTAGCTCCACCTTTAGCTCTACCTTTAGCTCCACCTTTAGCTCCACCGTTAGCTCTACCTTTAACTCTACCTTTAGCTCCACCTTTAGCTCCACCTTTAGCTCCACCGTTAGCTCCACCGTTAGCGAAGTGGAACGTACAGCAGCATCCTGACGAGATAAAGACATCAGCAGCAGGCAAGGGCAAGAGGACATATTGATAAACGGCCCTGACACCAGATACCTGCTATTTAAAACACTGCTTTCGCTGGCTCATGGATTTGCAAAATGCGAGGGCCACAAACTCCTCCCCCTCCCACCCTCAGAGCTTTTATGGTTCAAATAAAGTATAAAAAATTGTTTTTCTATTACGAATGCTTGCAGAATAAAAGCACAGGTCAAGAGTTAAAGTACTGCATTTAAAAGTACAACAGTATTTGTATAAAAACTATGAAAAATACTCATTGTGCAGATACTCATCTGACGCAAAACAATCTCATTCTGCAAAGTAACTACAATTATCAAACACATTTATAGAGTGAAACACATCTTACTTGTTATTTGTATTTAATTTTTCCAATTTGAGGTAAAATATATGGGAAGAAAGAAGGCTCTGATGCGATAATAGTCATTTTAAATTCACGATTTTTAAAGAAAATGAAAGCCTAAAATCATTTACGTGCAGATTAAATATGGAGAGAGAGGACTGGACATTTATTTATACATTTGTCATGGGTCAGAAAAAGTCTAAAATGTATCGTTACATATCAATTGCTTGTAGTAAATTGAATGCCTCTAATGCCATGAATTCCACTTTCGATGCACACGGAGCAGTATGACATGCAACAAAGGTACTTATACGGTTCATCTGTTTGTCATCTTGCAACTAATTATATCGTAGTTATCACCGCAATAAACCGTATTTAATGTAGTCTCTAATTTCATATTCTGTTCTTCTACATATCATATTATGTTGACATATAGACTTCTTGCACTATTTGTATTTTCGTATTTTATCGTGTCTGTTGGAGGAGCTCAGGAAGAAGAATTCCAACCGTTGAATCTTTTACACAGTGTCAAACAGACAAACAGCGTCACCCCTGTAACCGATAATGCTGCCGACATGAGGCTCCGTCTGCGGCCCCTAATGAAACGGGAATATCTGTTATGGAGGATCATATTAAAGCGACCCACACACACACACGCACGCACACACACACACACACACACACTGACTGTACATATACATATTTGCACACATATTATTATATCTTATATACATTTGTTTTTATATTCGGGAGTGTGGGAAACGGTATTTCGATCTCTCTTCTGTCTACACGCAAACTGGAAGGCTGACAATAAAGTTGACTTTGACTTGACACACACCACACACACACACACACACACACACACACACACCACACACACACACACACACACACACACACACACACACACATACCATGTATACATCACTTCAGGGGACATTACATTGACTTACATGCATTTCCTGGAGACTTATCCTAACCTTAACCAACACATGCCTAACCCTAATCCTAAACCTACCCTTAACCTTACCCTAATCTACCCTAACCAGTCTAAAATTAATGATTCCCCTTATAGGGACCTCCAATTTGTCCCCATAAGGGAGGCGAGTCCCCACACGTGACTATGTAAACAGATTTAGGTCCCCACAAGTATAGTAATGCTAGTCCACACACACACACACACACACACACACACACACACACACACACACACACACACACATCGTTGGCCCCTAATGAAACTGGAATATGTGTGATAGACTCAGAGGATCATATTAAAGTGCCCCCCCCCCTTCACATATTGGTCCTCAGAGTTAACCATTAGTGTTGCTCTGCTCTTTCAGTGCCACGGGGGCCCCAGTCTGCCCAGTGTGGAGCCGGATGACAGTGAGTGGAGGGCAACAGCTGAAAGAGGGTGGGGGGCTGCAGAAATCCCCCAAAAGTGGAAACAGTACGTACGACACACATGTCGAGCAGAGGTCAAGAGTTTGGTTTAAAGTGGAGAACATCGGAGTGAAAACGTCGCTCTGAGTACAAATCATGAATTAAAATGCAATATCCATTTTTACATCTTGAATTGTTTTACTTTTGTTATTTAAAATGGTTAAAGCAAAACCTGAGTAGATGCTTTTTTGAATTAGACATTTGATTCTGAAGGGTTATAACATTTATTTAATGATCCAAAAAGTCTTAAAATCTTGATTATTTTCTAAATGTGTGAAATATTTTAATAATTCTCTCTCTCTCTCTCTCTCTCTCTCTCTCTCTCTCTCTCTGGTGTTCGGGTCAGTGGTTCAGCTGTGGAGTTCAACCCCCCCACCTCCACCTTTTCACAGCTGTGATAAAGCGTCATTTAATACATTTTAAAATGACGTCCTTATTTTGAAAAACGTGTGATAATTTTCCTTTGAGAAATTTGGGGAAAATAATCAAGATTTTAAGACTTTTTGGACCATTTGAAAATAATCTACTTAGGTTTTGCTTCAAGCATTTTAAATAACGGAAGTAATTTTCTTTACGGCTCCTTCTCCTCGCTGTCGGATGAAAACATGTCGCTCAGCCGAGAAAACTCATAACTCCAAATTATCAAATTCGCCTCACTCGCTGTTAACACTTTCATTCCTTCAGGACCTCGAATAGACCGGGGCCGAAATAAATGTCCAGCTTCAGGTCACTCTCTGTCAGAGACGCTGAGTTATCTCTTCATAACGACGCCGCGGCTGTCTGTGAATGTGTGTGAGAACACACACACACACACACACACACACACACATGAACACACACATACATACTCACGCACATGCACACACACACACACCATTGTGTTTCAGCCTCCCTCTGTCAGTAAAGTAACTAAGTACATTTACTAAGTACAGTACTTTACTTGAGTATTTCCATTTAAGTATTTAATACCTTTAGTTACTTTACAGATCTGCACCTTTACCAGCTTTGATAACACTTCTACTTTTACTACAAGATCTGAGTACTTCTACTTTTACTACAAGATCTGAGTACTTCTACTTTTACTACAAGATCTGAGTACTTCTACTTTTACTACAAGATCTGAGTACATCTACTTTTACTACAAGATCTGAGTACTTCTACTTTTACTACAAGATCTGAGTACTTCTACTTTTACGACAAGATCTGAGTACATCTACTTTTACTACAAGATCTGAGTACTTCTACTTTTACTACAAGATCTGAGTACTTCTACTTTTGTACTTCTACCAGATCTTTCAGTGCGCCGCTCCTCCTCTAAAGCTGTATCTGGAGAGCCTCACCTCTCAGACCTGGATCCAGTCTGACACACACTCTGCTCTTATACTAATCACAAATGTTTAGGAACCAGCGAACTAACGAATTCCAGTAGTTTTGAAACATGGCAATTATCAGCATTAGGCTGCAACCTCGACCCGCAACCGCCAAAGTGAGCGGAAATGGCAGCAATCAGACCCGATTTCCCTCAAAGAGGCTGGACGGACACACACACACACACACACACACGCACACACACACACACACTGTATATAGACTTATTTTAAATGTGTATATCTTATATACATTTGTTTTTATATTCGGGATTGTGGGAAACGGTATTTCGATCTCTCTTCTGTCTGTACACACAAACTGGAAGATTGACAATAGAGTTGACTTGACACACACACACACACACACACACACACACACACACACACACACACACACACACACACACACTACAGCGAGGCCTCAGGGTCGACAGCATTGCTGACAAAATTGCTGTTGGATTGACTAACAATTAAGATATCAGAAGAGATCATGTGCTCAGTGACAGCTGCTTCAATTGTTTGCACCTGTTTCTCCTCTGCCGCTCATGTCTGGCTCGGATTAGCCCGACTCGTGCTGGCCACATTTCACCTTTCCACAAGTGATTTACTCCAGAAGCATCCTCACCAGCTTGTCGAACACATGGCATCATTATCATTGTCAGAGAGAGCTGCGGGGATTTCTGTGTTGGTCCCTGAAGGCAGCATGGGATTTCTGGATTATTGCAGAAAAGAATCTCAACGTTTATGATACTACAGCTGGATAATCTCCACATGTTAACCCTACTTTATGATTTTTAAGTAAAAGCTAATGTTGGGCTATAAAGGAACTACAGCTCGGTCACTTCACGTCCCGCCGCTAAGCTAAAGGTGGCTAATGTTGGGCTATAAAGGAACTAAAACACGGTCACATGACTTCACGTCACCACCGCTAAGCTAAAGGTGGCTAATGTTGGGCTATAAAGGAACTACAGCACGGTCACATGACTTCACGTCACCACCGCTAAGCTAAAGGCGGCTAATGTTGGGCTATAAAGGAACTACAGCACGGCCACATGACTTCACGTCTCCACCGCTAAGCTAAAGGAGGCTAATGTTGGGCTATAAAGGAACTACAGCACGGTCACATGACTTCACGTCTCCACCGCTAAGCTAAAGGCGGCTAAAGTTGGGCTATAAAGGAACTACAGCACGGTCACATGACTTCACGTCACCACCGCTAAGCTAAAGGTGGCTAATGTTGGGCTATAAAGGAACTACAGCACGGTCACATGACTTCACGTCACCACCGCTAAGCTAAAGGCGGCTAATGTTGGGCTATAAAGGAACTACAGCACGGTCACATGACTTCACGTCACCACCGCTAAGCTAAAGGTGGCTAATGTTGGGCTATAAAGGAACTACAGCACGGTCACATGACTTCACGTCACCACCGCTAAGCTAAAGGAGGCTAATGTTGGGCTATAAAGGAACTACAGCACGGTCACATGACTTCACGTCACCACCGCTAAGCTAAAGGCGGCTAATGTAGGGCTATAAAGGAACTACAGCACGGTCACATGACTTCACGTCTCCACCGCTAAGCTAAAGGAGGCTAATGTTGGGCTATAAAGGAACTACAGCACGGTCACATGACTTCACGTCACCACCGCTAAGCTAAAGGAGGCTAATGTTGGGCTATAAAGGAACTACAGCACGGTCACATGACTTCACGTCACCACCGCTAAGCTAAAGGCGGCTAATGTTGGGCTATAAAGGAACTACAGCACGGTCACATGACTTCACTTCACCACCGCTAAGCTAAAGGAGGCTAATGTTGGGCTATAAAGGAACTACAGCACGGTCACATGACTTCACGTCACCACCGCTAAGCTAAAGGAGGCTAATGTTGGGCTATAAAGGAACTACAGCACGGTCACATGACTTCACTTCACCGCCGCTAAGCTAAAGGCGGCTAATGTTGGGCTATAAAGGAACTACAGCACGGTCACATGACTTCACGTCACCACCGCTAAGCTAAAGGCGGCTAATGTTGGGCTATAAAGGAACTTTAGCACGGTCACATGACTTCACGTCTCTACCGCTAAGCTAAAGGAGGCTAATGTTGGGCTATAAAGGAACTACAGCACGGTCACATGACTTCACGTCTCCACCGCTAAGCTAAAGGAGGCTAATGTTGGGCTATAAAGGAACTACAGCACGGTCACATGACTTCACGTCTCCACCGCTAAGCTAAAGGTGGCTAATGTTGGCTATAAAGGAACTACAGCACGGTCACATGACTTCACGTCACCACCGCTAAGCTAAAGGAGGCTAATGTTGGGCGGGATGACGTTTATTCGTCTCATTTAGACACTTGTTAGCAACCAGCGTTTTTTTTAAATGACCGTTTGGGTATTTACTGACTGTATTTTATGTTTGCGAATTAAAATCTCTTCAGCTTGTGTTAACCACAGACCTTATTTCAGGAATCTAACCACGTCCCCTCTCGTGTAATTTATGCACGGCCAGTGAAATCCCAGGAGTGTTTCTTTACATTGCATCACAGTCCTTCGAGCACACTTTGCAGAAGATCTTGATAAGCTCGTGGAAACTGAACTGAAGCCGCGGTGTGATAAAGGAAAGCTTTGTGTGGAGCTGCCTGTCGCACTGGGTCAGAGACAGACAGACGGACAGATGGTTAGAAGGTACAACTATGCTGACCCGGTTCATCTCTCTGGACCGGTTGCTCCCTGGAGGAGAACGGAGCGTTCAAACATAATGTAAGATAATGAAAACTTCTATTTTAATCATCAAACATCATTAATCATAGGCTACGCAGATACGCACAGATTTTACAGCCATGAGCACATATTACTGTGTGTGTGTGTGTGTGTGTGTGTGTGTGTGTGTGTTCAAACAAGGCTTCTCTCTCTCTCGCCCACCCCCTGCACAATAACACCGTTATCCTCTGTGTACCATCATTGTGCAGACCCAGAAAGCATGGTTGCCCACCCCCCCCCCAAATCTCCTTTTTTACCTGACGGAAAGCTTCCTGTGTGTGTGTGTGTGTGTGTGTGTCAACATTATTGCTTATAGACCAATTACAAAAGTATGTCTCTTAAAAAAAAGAGAAAGACACAAGAACAGGAAGGAAGGATGTCGAGGTGGCACAAAAGAAAGACACACACACACACACACACACACACACACACACACACACACACACACACACAGCAGAGGCCAGCTGTACCCAGTGCCAACCCCTCTGGAGCCGGGCCAGTCCCTCTGGACCCTCTAGATCGAGTTTGCAGTGTGTGTGTGTGTGTGTGTGTGTGTGTGTGTGTGTGTGTGTGTGTGTGTGTGTGTGTGTGTGTGTGGTGTGTAACTCTAGCTCGGGCTCTGACACAGTACAGGTATGTCCCCTGTGGCCCAGATTACCAGGGGACTGTGTAAACAGCCCTGCTAATCTGAGGAAGTATCCTGTTGGCATATTTGCGGAGCCGGCCTCAGACAGACAGGGAGATCCAACTAATGTCCTTTCTTTAATTCCGATTAACATCACTTCGTGTTCCTCTACGATGTGGCTCAGATGTCCGATTTCATAAAGTTCTTATTTATCCTCCCATGAAGCTTTTCCTTACATGTCAGAATCACAAATGCTTAATTGATCCCCAGGTGTGTAATTGGCTAATTGGCTGTCAATCTATAATAGAAATATATAACCACGCAGAAACGATATATCAAAAGCCGTCCTCCACTCAGGGGCGCCGTAAGGGGGTGAAAAGTTAGGACGATTCTAAGGGCCCGTGACTGACAGGGGCCCCAACAATTGTAGAACATTAAGAAAAAATGTTTAAGTAACCTTTCATCAATCATCAATAATTAACATTAATATAACATTATTGATAATGTACTCACTAAACTTACGATTCATTTCACTTTATTTGTTCGAAAAGTTAATTATCCAAAGCATCGACACCCCCCTCTATCTACATGTAATGGTTTGGTCCTGTCTCCAAACGCTGGGCACCGCATTTTCTAGCAGAGTGAGAGCGTGGCCTGTGCCTGGTGGTGGGGCCCAATGTGATATATTTTCATGCGGCCCAAAATCCCTGGCGGCGCCCCTGCCTCCACTAAAGATATCCTGAGACATTGTGCACCATTTTGTTGTCAATTAGTTGCTATAAGCGACTGATATGTCAATTTTAAGAAGAATCGTGCAAATGCTTTAGTTTACAAGAGATATACTGACATGTTTCCTGTAAATAAGACATACTGTGTGAAGAAAAAGGCATAACAAAAAGTTCAGTCGTCACATGAATGCATCACTAATGCTTTATGCTAACACACGTTAAACACAGCTTCTGCCTGTCCTTTCCATTTGCTCCAAAACACATTGGGTTATCCCTTTCCTCGTGCTTTACCCCTACACCAAGTTTTATGAGACTCGATCGCGGATATTCTTCGTAATCCTGCCGACAAATGAAACCGAAAACATCACCTGCACTGCGGAAGCTAATATGGATATCATGGATGATAATTGATGCAACCAATCGCTCTAAATGACGTCCTTGACTGCAGACGGCTCTAATGTAATGAGGAAAGGCAGACAGCCCTTCACGCGACCCTGTCTCCGTCCCGGACAGTTCGGTGCTCTGCATCTTTAAACCGCTTTAATCTGCTAACAGCTTGGGCCCCGGCCACGCGGCCACTTCTTTGGCCGTCTTTCCATTGTGCTTTATGTCATCTCCAGACAGACACTGTTTAGATATTAATGGCTGCATGATGAGATGGCCTCCTTACAAGGCTGCCATCCTGGATAATTCATGGTGTGAGTGAGTGACAGCGTGAGGTTCAGGTTCAGGTCTACTCCTCCAAGGACGTCAAAACTCTCTATAACTTTGTGTACAAATTAACATCTGTAATCAACTTTAAGATAGAAACAAAGGAGGACGCCTCGAGCCTTCAGCCAGGAGAGACGAACCAGACATGAAGGAGAACAGGAGTAAGACGAGACAAGTTAACGTCTATAAGACAACTTGTACAGATGCATAACGAAGGAGGACATCTCATGCCTTCAGCCGACAGAGGAGAGACCAACCAGCCATGAACGGAAAATAAAAAAACAGAAGTAAGTGGAAAATCCCGAGGTACATAAATCACACATTAAATAATAATACTACAGGAAAACATCTCGGAGCGGTTTCTCTTTCGGACTAATCCCAGAGCCAAAGGAGAGGAGTAATGAGCATGCTTTCCTGACATGAGAGTGTGTATAGCAGCGCAACTCTAGCATGTAAAGAGAGACGCATGGAAGCACTTCTCTTCCCTGGAATAAAGTAATTAAGGATCTCTCGTTCATTTCTGTTTCCAACCTCCCGCTCCCACAGCGCGAGGCTTCCCGCGTGTCGGTCGATCATCGCTGCAGCTTGACATCCTGACCCGGACGTTTCATTTATTGATCTCCATTTTATTCCGATGTAAGGACCCCCTTTGCTCTTTTAAATTAATCCCGGTTAATTTGGCCGGGCCCCAGATCCCACCCAGCATCAATGGCCCCTCTGTTGGGCCGCGGCCACCCACTTTTATGGGAATCTGCAGTGAATTAGAAAATCTGTCAATGCGAGAGGAGCTGCGCGGATATGCCGTGTCACTCCACCTGTAAAAGAAGTGCTCTTTGTCCATTATCTCCCGGGCTTACCTGAGCAGAGTTAACCTCCAGGTCAATAACATCTCCACGGTGTTTCATGACTGGATGTCTGAGGCGAGCCATTGTTAACACGCAGCCGGCAGACCCGCACTTCCTGGCTCTGCCCGTCAAATACCTCTGGGAAACAGATCTGGAAAGGGCCGTAAAGATGTGATCACTTTCACAGAGAGCAGCCACTGTACCCGGCTCTGCTTAGTACACGAGTACTTTTACTCCAGTACACACGTGAAGTACTTCGCTTATCATGCCACTTACATATTTTCATTTGACAGCTTCAGTTCGTGACCTTTACAATCTGATGCTTTGATACATTAAACTATAATAATTATACTTGGTCTCTACTTTTCTTATCATGCCTCTTGAATATTTCCACTCCACTACAATTCAAAGGAAACTATTGTAAATGGACAGCTTCAGTTGGAGACTAAGACCTTTACAATCTGATGCTTTTATAAATAATAATTGGGTTACTTCGTCTCTTCTTTGAATGCCGCAAACTTCACCGCGATTCAGGATGAAGTATTCAACTTGTCCCTTCTGTTTGATAGCTCTAGTTATTAAAGACCTTCAAATATGATTTATTTTTATTTTAAACTACTTAATAATTGGTACACATTTGAGGTACTTCTAATGTACTTCTACTTCACCGCGATTCAGGACACACTATTCAACTTTTCCAACAACTATTTGACAGGTTTATTTACATGTTTAAAGACCTCTTAAAATATGATGTTTGGTTATTAAATAAACAACCAAACTGTTGATGCAATATAGTTTGATAATCAATAAGACATATTATTGTTTCATGTTCTCAAATGTGAGGATTTGCTGCCTTTTCTTTTAATCATTTTAAAATATTATCAAGGTGTCCATCTCTTATGGTACATACGATGATTGTTCATATACATGTCCACTTAAATAACATATTCAATGCAGGCTTTTTAGTTATAATTAAGTATATTCATTGTTAGTATTAGTACTTTTCAGTTGTAGCGGGTCTGCCTGCCACACACAATCCCTCCTGTGATACAAAAGCTACCGCCCACTCCTCCACCCTCTATTGGCTGCTCGTTCTTCAACTATTGAATATAGTGTCTGTTTGCATGTCAAAGCAGGGGTGTCAAACTCAATTTAATCGTGGGCCACATTTGCATAAAGGTTGCACTCCAAGGGCCGGTTGTAAATATATACATATACAATAATGTATTATATTACATTATCGCCTCTGAATTGGATTAGTAGGAGAGGATAATAACTTAGTAATTAACTACCTCTGAAAGCAGAAGTCCAGGGCAGATAATTGCAAGTCTCTTCAGTGTGCATGTCACAAAACGTGATGCATTGTGGACCATGTAGTTTATGGGCAACCTGCTTCTGTAAAGTGGCATGCAACCGTATAATACACATATTATATTCTTTGCTAGCTCTTGCGGGGCCACATAAAATGAAGTCGCGGGCCGGATTTGGCCCCCGGGCCTTGAGTTTGAGACCCCTGATGTAAAGAGATGTGTTGTGTGTTTTTGTTCAAAGGTATTAATTTACTATTGAAAATACAGAAATATTGGTTAAGACGGGCATGTGCTGGATGTCTCCCCCGTCGGTTACATGTACGCTTCGTAGGGTTTGACTTGATCTTAACTATACATTGTCAGGCCTGACCTGACTGGCACCCCGGCAGCTTGTCGAACCGCTACACAGTGAACACTTCCTCTCCCACCGAACACACACCGCTAATTTCTTTAATGTAAGTCCCATCATCCGGGTATTTCTTTCTGCCATGCTGCAGAACTTAAGTTTCCCCATCAATATTTAATACGCATCCCGGGCCTTGGCTGCCCTCTGGGTTCCCTCTATATGATCCCTGCTCCTCTCCAGCACGTCTTTGTTAAGCATGCTGGTATTCAAATCTAAGCATCCCAGATTGAGATATAATTTGCCTGTGCATATCTATTGCCCCCCCCCTGATCATGCACATGGTAGGAATAACTGTAAGATTGTTGGAAAGTTTCTGGTGCCAGGCAAATAAATAACAAGCATTTTGTCGCGGCATTATTTCTGAGGAACATGTTATGTTTAGGGTTGCCAAATGGGTTTAAGAGGACCGAGAGGAATAAACCGCCTTGTAGAATAATTAAAACACATATTGAAGGCTCTATTATGACAGTGTAAACAATCACGGGAGATTTTCTGCAGCATTAATTTGATTATTTCCATTTCCTTATACAAACTCGTGCTGATGTTTGACATGCTGCTCTGTTCAGACCATAGACTGTATATATGGTTCAGACGCAGCCATTTGAATAGATGTGCCCTGCATGTAAATGGAGTTTACACTGAGAGCAGGTGCAGCGTCCAGGTGTGTCAAGTGGACAAAGACACCTCTCTGTTGGGGCTGTGTGTCAGCTCCAGCCCAGGGAGATATGCCCTTAGTCTTCTCGAGTCCTTTGCCTCGCTTATTGCAGAGTTTTCCCTGCGCACGAGGAACAAAGGATTTGCCTAATTTGAGTGGATATGTTCCCGCCAGTGGAGCATTTGTCAACAAAGCCAACAAAGCGAGACGGACAGCTCCGCGCTCCGCGAGCTGACAGCGCGGGGCTGATTACTGCTCGCTGTCCAACAGGGTTTATTGTACCAAACAAAGCAGAGACAAATGTCTCGCATCGAGCACGAGAACAAGAGTCCGTGTTAAACAAAATCAGGTATTGATCCGGGCTGCGGGGCATTCTCGGCTTTTCTCGGACAACTATTTTGTCATTGCATTCACAACAAGGGGGGATGGGGGGGGGGCGGAGGAACGTTTCGGGCACATCACCTGTTCCTCAAACCAAAATAGGACACGACTTGAGATTCAATTTTAGCAGCCAGTGGAGCGTCTGCTGCTGAGTGACGATCACAGACTCCCTGCTCCTTACCTGCCACTTACTGCCGTCTGTCATCAACCGGGGACACTATTAATAACCCGGGAGATTTGGTTTACTATCCAGGCCTTATTTGAGATGATCCATGCGCACGAGAGGGGCTTAAAACGGTCATTTGTTTCTGTTTTACTCCCTTTGAGTCTTTGTGCTTTCATATCTGAGATCATCTTGGGGAATTAGACCATAGCGGAGAGGACAAACTAAATCAAGCAAGTCCTTTGAGAAAGTGAAAAAAATCTCCTATTTCCTGCAAAATCTGCACCATAACGTGAGATTAAAACTCAAATAATCAGACCGGGCAGCAATCAAAATCTCAAATCTTCCTCAGAGGAAGAGACGGATCCCTTTCTTTGATTTCAGCAGCTGCATGTTACTTTTTTTCTGCATTCAATTTGCGTCTTGTCTCGCAGCCACATTAAAATACAATAAACCACAAAACAAATATTTGTTTTTCCTCTCTGCCTGGAAGTGGAGCGCTTTGAAATCCAAACCCTCCGCCTCGTAGCTCACATTGGGGCTGTGAAATCTAAAGTGACAAAGCATTTTTCTCCCTCGCTCCGAGCAGTTTTTCTTGAACCTGCTCAGAGCTGCACAAGTTTCACTTTTTCATCATTTGGAAAGCTGCCTTTTTTCTGCTATTGTATATGTAATCCTTTGTGAAGGCTTGTGGTTATTTGCGGTTGTAATTAGGCTGTTTCCATTAAGGAATATTACTGCTAAATGGATCCATTACCCTAGACCTTACTCATTGGAAAATGCCCGACCACCGCAGTGATTGGACGGAGGCCCAGCCTGGATCGGAACAGAAAGGACTCACACCTGAGAGAGCCAGAGGAGAGCTGCAGTTCAGGGCTCTGGATCCTTTCCTGCAGATATACCGAGATGGCAAAAGTACACATCCTTTACTAGTAGAAGTACAGATACTCGTGTTTAAAAATACTCTGGTGAAAGTAGAACTAAACTTCTTTACTCAAGTGAAAGTAAAGTACTTTGAAGTGTACTTCAGTAAAAAGTCCCCATAGCTAGCAGCTGCTTTAAAGAGTACCTGACCTCCCTTTATATTAATAGAACAATAATGTCATTGTTAGCTAATGAATGTTTCCATGGTGACCAACGGCAACATGACAACGTTTCCATTGGTCCCTCTTCTTTAGAGAAGACCAGGAAGTGATGGATACACGGATCGTGATCCAACCAATAGGCACGCAGTGACTCTAAAGAATAATGACCACGCACCAGACACACATTCAGACTAAAGGAACCAGCTGTTTGGGAAATGAGAGAAGTAGAAAGTACAGGTATTTGAGTTCAACATGTAAGAAGTAGAAAGTACAGGTATTTGAGTTCAACATGTGAGAAGTAGAAAGTACAGGTATTTGAGTTCAACATGAGAGAAGTAGAAAGTACAGGTATTTGGGTTCAACATGTAAGAAGTAGAAAGTACAGGTATTTGGGTTCAACATGAGAGAAGTAGAAAGTACAGGTATTTGAGTTCAACATGAGAGAAGTAGAAAGTACTGGTATTTGAGTTCAACATGTAAGAAGTAGAAAGTACAGGTATTTGGGTTCAACATGTAAGAAGTAGAAAGTACAGGTATTTGAGTTCAACATGAGAGAAGTAGAAAGTACAGGTATTTGAGTTCAACATGTAAGAAGTAGAAAGTACAGGTATTTGAGTTCAACATGTGAGAAGTAGAAAGTACAGGTATTTGAGTTCAACATGTAAGAAGTAGAAAGTACAGGTATTTGAGTTCAACATGTAAGAAGTAGAAAGTACAGGTATTTGAGTTCAACATGAGAGAAGTAGAAAGTACAGGTATTTGAGTTCAACATGTAAGAAGTAGAAAGTACAGGTATTTGAGTTCAACATGTAAGAAGTAGAAAGTACAGGTATTTGAGTTCAACATGTAAGAAGTAGAAAGTACAGGTATTTGAGTTCAACATGTAAGAAGTAGAAAGTACAGGTATTTGAGTTCAACATGTGAGAAGTACAAAGTACAGGTATTTGAGTTCAACATGTAAGAAGTAGAAAGTACAGGTATTTGAGTTCAACATGTAAGAAGTAGAAAGTACAGGTATTTGAGTTCAACATGTGAGAAGTACAAAGTACAGGTCTTTGAGTTCAACATGTAAGAAGTAGAAAGTACAGGTATTTGAGTTCAACATGTAAGAAGTAGAAAGTACAGGTATTTGAGTTCAACATGTAAGAAGTCAAAGTAAAAAGTCGTCAGAAAAATAAGTAGTGGAGTAAAGTATTGATACCAGAAAAATGTACTTAGGTACAGTTACAAAGTATTTGTACTCCACTACTTCCCACCCCTGAAGATATGGAGGTCCAGTACCTACGTTACTAAGATATTAATTGATCTGTGCAAACTCTCCTCGGGTGTTTGCACCGGGCTCTTCTCCACGTTTGCTGATATCATGCAGCGAGGCACCTTGCTAGGATGCTTGAACCACCTCAGTGAGAGTCTTTCTACACAAAGTGGAGTGTAACGTGTGGTAGTTTGTAGTTCTGTTGCTTAATGAGGCCGTTTGCCTCTCTACCGCACTGGGGTGGTTTGTGGTAACGTGCTTCATGTCCTGTGAAGAAATACGTCATATCACCATGATTAACAATTCATTAAATGTTAAAAAGACATGCCACCGCCAAGGAAACCAATTGGGTTTCAAAACAAAATGTCATCCACATCTATGGTCCTCAACTCTCCAAAAAGGTGAATCATTTATACAACGTACCACTTAATGAAATTATTATTGATAAAGAAAACGTTGTGTGTGTCCAAGAGAAGCCACGTGACTTTCCTAACGTTCAGCACACGTGTGTCAAACTCGAGGCCCGGGGGCCAAATCAGGGCCGTGGTGGATTTAATTTCGGCCCGCAGGATAATTTCTAATTCCTATTAGATCTGGCCCGCCGGTATATTGCTCTCACACCTTCCCTCCATCCTGAGGGTCTCCTCCGCTCAGAGCCCAAACATTGATGACCTTGAGCCCAAACATTGATGACCTTGCTCCCGAGATGAGACGCCAAGTATCTGAGCTAGCATCCCAGAGCAGCAACCTGAGTTCAATGGATGCTTCCTTCTCCACTTTCTCTCTCTCGACAACAGAGCATGCTTGGTTTCTCTGTGAGGGAAATAGTTTTGTTGAAGCTGCTGTTAGCCTGTGGGAAAATGTACTAACCCTATGTACTGATTATTTAATGTTTAATGTTGTTTTTATAGGCGATAATTTAAGCTTTGTTAGTTCCAGGTTTAATATGTGCAATAAGTTCATTTCAATAAGTTCTGCAATAAACATTGAACCAGTCCGGCCCTCGACTAGTACCCATTTTTTCATTTTGGCCCGCTGTGTGTTTGAGTTTGAGCCCCCTGGTTTAGTACAATATGGTTTTTCTACTACTTGTCGCATCTATAGATATTTTTAGTGAACAATCACCGAGTAAATCCCACTTCCATCCCCACCAAGAGACAGAGGGCAGCCTGTACATCAGTGGCCCTTTATATCACACACATTGTCTTTAAAGGTGTGTGTTGAAACTCATGCTCCTTCCCTCCCTGAATGTCTTTGACAGAGCTAACGGCCCGCGGTGTTTTCAGTCACCGATACCCCGTCGCTGTCCTCTAAGTGTCACCTGGACTTTGTTCCTTAGCGTGCCTCCTCCTCCTGGGGGGATTCCCAGCCTCGCTCCTCCCTTTCGTATTGAGACGCTAAACAATGCATCTGAAGCCTCGAGGCTGTCTTCACACCTCCGAGCTTTGTTGGGTAAAAACGACAGGGCCGATCGATTGCAAGAAATTATTTTGGGAACTTTGTAACGAGTGCACGGGGCCCACAAAGTGTCACGGACGTACAACGTGAGGACCCGAAAGACACAGGTTTAAAGCACAAAAGAGTCTTTACTTGAGTTCCTGTGATACAAGGTCAGCAGATCCAGAAAGGACATACAATAAGTATCTACCCTGAAGCTTACCTATCAATAACTAGAAGAACTATAACTATGAGCGTGACCTATAACTATAAAACGCTGGAGAGAATAACACTAAAGACGATCTGGCAACGAGACGGTGAATGACTCAAGTGGAACAGGCGAGCAAGTGTGCAGGTGTGCGTCACATGAGAGGCCCCGCCTTACATCTTCCACCACAGATTTGGGGAAATTGGTCCGTGCGCAAAGCATTGTGGGGATTTTAAGACCGCGGAGTCTACACAGCCTCGAAATGTCTCCAAACGAAGTACGCCGGGCTCGGTAGAATTCCAAGCATGCTGGACATTGGAACAGTCCTTCGGCGGCACTCCATGACGTAGTATGCTTGAAATAGTGGCTCTGGAGCATCCTTCCTCGACATTGAGAAACACCCAATATATATAATAAGTCATCGACTGTCTCGTTGCCAAAGGGAGGAAGTCCGCGACAAACACATGAGGAAGACAGACTATCAAAATAAAACCCCGGAACGAAACTAAAAATAAAACATTACAAACATTTAACCTCTTAAGCCCGAAGGTCCCCCCAGTGGAGCCCTCCCACATGTCTCAGGGCTTCTTAACATTTATGAAACTATTAATGTTTCATACCCTTTTAAAGGTAAGAAACTCCGCTAACTGACAATAAGAACAATTGTTAGCTAAAAAAACCACAAGAGTAATACCAAGCCTTTGAATTAGCATTGAGCGAAAAAATGCTAACTAATGCTAACGCTTTTTTACACAGCACTCACGGTAGAAATGCCCTTATTACTATCGTAACTGCACAAACAAGATATCCGATTTAAAGCTGAGACTCCACAGATTCCACACATGTAATGTCATCACTGTACAACGTCGAATTCCTGGAGCTATCAGCCAGAAAAGAGAAAGTAAACAACATCCGGGTTCAAAAATATTACAATAATTACGTCTTACCTTTTTTGATTTGTGATCAAAAGTTGTGTTCAACGGAATAAAAACGCCGCTGAAGGTTAATCCAATGTCTTTGTGTCACGTAGAATTTTTTACTGATAATCCATCATCATATTTATGGCAATATACGGGGTATAAAGTTTTGCCGTCCAGGCTTGTACTTTCAGATATGCTTCGTTTGCTTCTCTATTACGTCCGCTATGGTAATGTTTATGTGGATTTGGGAACTGCCCATCGATTCTATTGGATGTAATGGTTAAGAAAAAGGTGTAAATCACACGAATCGACCAATGGGTTCCAGAGATATGGTCCTGCGTAAAGTATAAAGCTTAAGTTCATTACGCAGCAGACTTTACTCATTGTTTACTACTTAAGGAAGCAGGAATTGCAGCAGGACCCAGAGCGCACGGAGCACAGAGCGGACAGCAGATAACGGAATTGCAGTTTTATTGCTTATAGATTATCAGAACATTTCAAAGGGGACACAGCCCCATTGGATATTAACCTATGGATTAACTACATCATCGTTTTTATCGTTTTAATGCCATTGAAGACCAGTTTAGAGCAGACAACGAGGAAGGTGAGCCATGTTAGCCTAGCGCATTAGCGCTAGCGCCACTTGTTTTGATGTACGTTTTTGTTGATAACGTCGCGAGTTTGTATCTTTCAGTGTTGAGGTGGGCACCGTTAGATTCTGTGTCTCCTTGCGATCATAAACAATGTGTTGGATGTGCAGCTAGGATAAGTAATAAGGGAGCTAGGAGTGACTTTCGGTGCAGTAATAGGTTAGCATGTTTCGCTCGGGGCTAATTCAGAGGCTCAGAGGATAACAGAGTAGGCCTATGTATTATTTTATTTTATTTTAATTTATTTTTTTCACAACAGTTGTATTTGAATGGAATGAATACCTATAGTGATAATTCAAAGTAATAAAATGATTTTTACAGTGAAAAAGTTCAAATGGAACTGATGGTTCCCAAATTACTCAGAGGTGAGTCCGCTTGGACTTTATTTTTCTAAATCTCTCTAAAAAGGTCAAATTTCACTTGTTTTGCATCAATCTTAATACAGGGTACTTATTATATGTTATAGTTTGGATTCCTAAAGCTTGTAGTCTACTAGCCCATCATTCAAGGGTGGTTTTCACTATAAGTAATGTTTTCTTTTAGGCGGACATTAGAATTTACATGTTTTACTGTGTTCCATCTGAATTTACTTTAAAATAAAAACATCTATATTGATGCTGACACTTCTACATCCAACTCTCAGATGTAATCTTGCTTGGAGAGAAAAGATTATGAATTTACCCCTTTTAGAAGTGAAGATATAGTCTTTGTTGTGTTGGTGGCATTTTCGAGCCTGAAACCTGAAAAACAGGCTCAGGGCTTAAGAGGTTCACAACACAAAGGTTACGGCGAGAAAGGATCCGTGTTGTGTAAATACGACGTCACGTTCTCGTTGTAACTCTCGTTGTAATCGGAGCGGCTCGGAAACACATCTACAGCAGCAACATGCACATGAGTGCAGCAGCAATATTAACAGAGAAACATCAGACATGATAGTAAAACACTGAAAGGGAACCTTTGATTGCACCAGGAGCCATCTTGGGACTTTTACGGCGACAACGTTGACTTGAATAAACGTGAATACAAAATACACCACAGTGTTGGTGATCTGCAGGGCTGTCATTCTTCTTTGAACAGCAACTCCCTATTTCAACAATCACACTCCCTGTCATTGACATCAGTAATAGATAGTTTAGCTTCTCACCGTCCTTTGCTGTGGCGGCCCACTGATGTTAACGATCGTAACGGAGCGTCCACACGACAGCTTCAAAAAAACCTTGGAGCTGGGCGTGTCTGAAAGCTTGGGGATTTTATTCGAGCAACGCGACCAACAACCAATCACATGAATCTCCCGCCCCCGACATACAAAGCAAAAACCCCGGGGATTTTATGCGAGCAATATATATATATATATATATATATAAACTCCCCAAACAGGCGAAACCCTACCAGCTTCCCCCACTGTCTCTGCCCCCTCCCTCCATGCTGGTTCCTCCGGTTTGTGTCCCGGTAGGTGAAGAGGGTCTGGTCATACACAACCGGGTGGTTGCTACGGCGATAGTTAGTTTCTCCTCCGACTTTTTTTGAAATATAGAAATGAACGGCGGGATATCTCTCCCAGCTTAGACGCGGTTTGATTGGCTACGGCTTGAGCTGTCAGATTTTCCGAAACGGGATTTGATTGGCTGGCGCTGGCTATTCCGGCGACAGAAGTTGAACATTGTTCAACTTCTGACGCCGGAGACGCCGGAGACGGACCGCTCTGTTACCCACAATTCAGTTCGGCGAAAAAGCGAGGCAACGTGACGTCACCCCATTCAAAGTGAATGGGCAGATTGGAGCTGTCGACGCTGTCGTGTGGACGGGCCGGAACTGAAAGGCTGCCTGCCAAACGTAAACATTGAGCCACGTGACTTGCAAACTCTCGCGAGAGTTTTACACAAGACGGATCCTTTCTAGCCATAACCCAAAGACTGAGGGCCTCACGTCCCTTACGTACGTTAAGTCACTTATTCAAACCAAAACATGACGCATGCCCATCTGGAGGCCGTCCAATGAAAACACACTTGAGGGGACGGAGCTGCATTTTTGGAGAAGGAACAGTAGAGTAAGTGTGAAGATTCGATATTCCTCATTTACTTTTGGCGCGGTGCCGGTTACATCCTGTTTGTTCTGAGGTTATCTCGACTATAACCTAAATATGTACGACACACAGACCGAGCGACTTTATGGTGGCAGCCGTAGCGTGACAGCTCCTTCAGATCTGATGCAGAGTGGCGTCTCGTCCGTGATCACTACCAGGCGCAGGGCCTCCATGCTGCTCGTGTGAGAGAGTCCTGCAGTCGGCATGGAAACGCGATTATGAATATCCTTCCCACAGTGTTTAGAAAACGAAGTATGACTGTCCGTTTAAACCGGAACGAGCTTGTTTTTACAGGTGGTCTTTTGCAGTTAAATCAACTTCCTTAAAACAACATACAATACTTCCTTATGCTCTCTGGTGACTTTAATAAAGGCTGCGGAGCAACATGCCGGTCCACTTCCTATTGTTCGCAGACTGGTTTTGGCGCCGCTTCTCCGCCGCATTCTTCCCGGTCTCTGGAGCGTTTCGTGGATCTGGTTCTTCATTGTTATTAAGTGCCTCCAATCCTTTCCCCCTGGTCTTAACCGCGATGACAATGCTCTCCAAATCCCAATCATTTAGAGTCCTGTAAACAGACCATGTACGCACAAACTACACAGTGAATACCCTCTAATAGCGCATATCAATGGCTATTAGGACCGAGGGGGGAAAAAGAAGAGGGGGGTGCGATTATCCCCGAGTCTCTAACAGGCCAAATAAACAGAACCATGTGAGTGATTTGGCCCAGATGGACACGTGAGTCCAGGGGAGTTAAGAGTCGTCCAAAAACCAAGGGGGGAGTCGGCGTACCTGCCTTACCTCAGCTTCCCCTCGTCATTAAAGGCTTAGTGTCCAAAGTGGGTTTTAAAGTCGCTGCTCCAGACCCTCCAGACACACGCCCACGTGGAGAACGGCCAATAAAAAGCTCTCGAGGGGACGGAGGTGCATTACTATCTGAAAGGCTAAAGATTCTACATTCCTCATCTACTTTTGGTCGTATGCCATTTAGATAATGTTGGTTTGGTGCGTCCGGTTCCGTCTGAGACTTCGAAACATGACAAAACCAAAATGCTAAATCCTCAGCTAAGGATAACTGCAGTGCCTCGCAGCAGAGGGTGAGTCAGAGGCCGTTTCTCAATCGCGAGGATGCTGGCTTGGTAGTCGCGTACTTCCAAGTCACTTCCTTCAGAAACGAAGCAAGCATACTTCCAAGCCACGGCTTCGGAAAACGAAGAAGAATGGAACAAGTTTGCCACTCTCTCTAACGGTTTCAACATAAACTGTACCGAAAATAAATACCTCACGACGTCTATCTAATTATGAACTTGCTTTACTTTCACGCAACACATTTTTGCTGATAAAGTCACATATCTACCAACACATGTTCTACGCCACTATACTTACATTTAAATGTGGGCTGCGTCGGTTCAGACATTCTCCGCAAGGGTTTTTGAAATTGGTCCGTGCGCAAAGCATTGTGGGGATTTTAAGGACGCGAAGTCCACCCGTGTGCAGCCTCGAAATTTCCCCCAAACCAAGGACGCGGCCTCGGTGGAATTCCAAGTAGGCTGCGGATTGGAACAGTCCTTCGGCGGCACTCGATGACGTAGCATCCTTGAAATATTGGCTTGGAAGCCAGTATCCTCGAGATTGAGAAACGGCCAGTCTTCTGTGTCTATACTCTTCACTGATTAGTGGAGATCAGAAACACCTGAGAGGAGGCGGAGCCAGGATCAGCTGCACCTGAGCCGAGGAGGGAACACAAAGGGGAGCGCTGAGACTTTTAGAAATGTCTTCATTTAAAAAGCTAATAAATATGAGACAAATATAAGTCTCCAAACGTCATGGAAATGCATCCAAATCTACATAATAAAGTCATTAGGATTCATTTTCCGGAAACCCATTAATACCTTTACAACTTTCTTTAAAATCCATCCAATAGTTGTTGATATTACACAACAATGGGCTACTCTGGATAATCCACAGATTTGCCTCGTTGTCTTGGTAACAGATTTGGAGAAATAATGTTGACAGGGAAGTCCGTGGATAATGCAGAGTAACAGAAATAACGTGTGTATTTCCGTGTGTATATTTCTCATGTGTATTTCTCCGCTTTTTCCGTAAAAAGACAACTTTTCAGATGCACATTTTGACTACACACTAGTTGTGTCTTGTTGTGTCGTAATTGAGGCAGACATGGGAAGGATCCTTTAAAGAGATACATCGGCAGGACATGCTTTTTAAATGTGAGTAAACAGACTCGTAGTTCAGAGAAGACGCAACAGATCTTCTCATCAGGGCTCGTCTGCCTCGTGTGTGTGTAGACAAGGCAGAGCCGCTGTGTGTCAACATTACACGCATCTTGGATCCACTCGTTCGTCCCGTTTTATTTAGGACGACAGGCTCTCGCGCTCAGAGTGAAACATCTCTCTGAGAGAGACAGTAGGGAGCATCTGTCTACCTGTCAGCTGCGATGACCTGCTGACACCGGCTCCTGTAACTTAATATCTGTCGGAGAAAACGTGGTGTGAGAGAGAGAGAGAGAGAGAGAGAGAGAGAGAGAGAGAGGTTGCTGCTTCAGAGGCATGAGCTGCATGTCTAAATGCAGCAGACCCTGTTTGTGCCTGTCTTTTATCAGTCGCCATTAGAGGGGACAGGGTGTGAGCACTCGCCAGCGTGTGTGTGTGTGTGTGTGTGTGTGTGTGTGTGTGTGTGTGTGTGTGTGTGTGTGTGTGTGTGTGTGTGTGTGTGAGCAGCCACATTAATCTCCATGAGTGAGCACTAGCAGGTGTTAACCTATGTCACTCCTAACCGCCATGGCAACAGAGTCGTGGCACCTGGAGGTGGCTGTGAGGTTGTGTACGGTTTTGACACGCACGCACGCACACACACACACACACACACACACGCACATGCACACAAATAGATGCAAACAAGTAATAGTTTTGGGAGATATGCGTACGTGCTTTATTGGAAGCATTTTATGAGAAGATTTTGTATGTTTTGCAAAATTAGGCTGAAGCCAAGCGCTAGTTAGCTTAGCATAAATACTCCTAGCAAGGCTGTGTCCAAAGTTCAAAGTATTAAATGTAAGATAAAGAGAGATAATGGCAAAAGATTATTGATATTTCAACTCAACACTCACTTGCTAAAACAAAACGTTAGCGTGTGACAGATTTGGGCAGACGCACTTATTTCCATTAGTCCCAAAGCAGTAGCATGTTAGCTTAGCATGTTAGCTTAGCATTAAGACTGGAAACCGCTAGTTCCGTCCAAAGGTCAGAAAATGTACTGGTTATTTCAATAGAATAAACTCTTTGAATCTTTCTACATCTCAAAGTAAACTCAAACCATAATAAAGTCTTGGAAAATAATATGATTTGCGTTAAACAACGTTTTTTTTACTTAGAAAAATGTTGTATGAACCACGCAGCTTCTGGTCTTCCAAGACCCGACAAAAAGAAACGAAACACACTACCAATAGAAATACGTTGCTTTTAAAATCGCTCTGGTGAACACGAATCAATAGATTAAATTAATTTCATGACTATAACACAAAATGCCGTGAGACGGGTTGTTTTATTATACCTCTAAGATTCTCAAATGTTCTGTATTGCATCAGAATCATTGACTGCCCCTTCTCTCAACGTCTCCCTGGAGGATTCATTCGTCTGCTGGAATCATAAGCGCGAGCTGCATCATTTTCTCCATGGACTCATCCCGGGAAGGCTCTTAAGCACCAGATGAGACTCTATCTTCGGGGATCAGCCTCAAAATATCTTCCTACAGCGTAATCATCTCCGCCGAGGTCAGGTCCTGATGGTTTTCTGGAGAGCTCCCTTAATGCAGCCCTAAATCCTCTGGCTCTGTCCGTCTGGCAGCCAGGAGGAAGCCGAGAGAGAAGTACTCACATCCTTTACTCCAGTGGAAGTACAGATACTCGTGTTTAAAAGTCTGGTGAAAGTAGAAGTACTGACTAAACTGCTTTACTCAAGTAAAAGTATGAGCTTTGAAGTGTACTTCAGTAAAAAGTGTATATTAATAGAACAATAATGAATGTTTCCATGGTGACCAACGGCAACATGACAACGTTTCCATTGGTCCCTCTCCTTTAGAGAAGACCAGGAAGTGATGGATACACGGATCGTGTTCCAACCAATAGGCACGCAATGACTCTGAAGAATAATGACCACGCACCAACACACATTCAGACTAAAGGAACCAGCTGTTTGGAGAATGAGAGAAGTAGAAAGTACAGGTATTTGAGTTCAACATGTGAGAAGTAGAAAGTACAGGTATTTGAGTTCAACATGAGAGAAGTAGAAAGTACAGGTATTTGAGTTCAACAAGTAAGAAGTAGAAAGTACAGGTATTTGAGTTCAACATGAGAGAAGTAGAAAGTACAGGTATTTGAGTTCAACATGTGAGAAGTAGAAAGTACAGGTATTTGAGTTCAACATGAGAGAAGTAGAAAGTACAGGTATTTGAGTTCAACATGTAAGAAGTAGAAAGTACAGGTATTTGGGTTCAACATGAGAGAAGTAGAAAGTACAGGTATTTGAGTTCAACATGTAAGAAGTAGAAAGTACAGATATTTGAGTTCAACATGTAAGAAGTAGAAAGTACAGGTATTTGGGTTCAACATGTAAGAAGTAGAAAGTACAGGTATTTGAGTTCAACATGTAAGAAGTAGAAAGTACAGGTATTTGAGTTCAACATGAGAGAAGTAGAAAGTACAGGTATTTGAGTTCAACATGTAAGAAGTAGAAAGTACAGGTATTTGTGTTCAACATGTAAGAAGTAGAAAGTACAGGTATTTGGGTTCAACATGTGAGAAGTAGAAAGTACAGGTATTTGAGTTCAACATGTAAGAAGTAGAAAGTACAGGTATTTGAGTTCAACATGAGAGAAGTAGAAAGTACAGGTATTTGAGTTCAACATGTGAGAAGTAGAAAGTACAGGTATTTGAGTTCAACATGAGAGAAGTAGAAAGTACAGGTATTTGAGTTCAACATGTGAGAAGTAGAAAGTACAGGTATCTGAGTTCAACATGAGAGAAGTAGAAAGTACAAGTATTTGTGTTCAACATGTAAGAAGTAGAAAGTACAGGTATTTGGGTTCAACATGTAAGAAGTAGAAAGTACAGGTATTTGAGTTCAACATGTGAGAAGTAGAAAGTACAGGTATTTGAGTTCAACATGTAAGAAGTAGAAAGTACAGGTATTTGAGTTCAACATGAGAGAAGTAGAAAGTACAGGTATTTGAGTTCAACATGTGAGAAGTAGAAAGTACAGGTATTTGAGTTCAACATGAGAGAAGTAGAAAGTACAGGTATTTGAGTTCAACATGAGAGAAGTAGAAAGTACAGGTATTTGAGTTCAACATGTGAGAAGTAGAAAGTACAGGTATTTGAGTTCAACATGTAAGAAGTAGAAAGTACAGGTATTTGAGTTCAACATGTAAGAAGTAGAAAGTACAGGTATTTGAGTTCAACATGTAAGAAGTAGAAAGTACAGGTATTTGAGTTCAACATGTAACAAGTAGAAAGTACAGGTATTTGAGTTCAACATGAGAGAAGTAGAAAGTACAGGTATTTGAGTTCAACATGGAAGAAGTAGAAAGTACAGGTATTTGTGTTCAACATGTAAGAAGTAGAAAGTACAGGTATTTGAGTTCAACGTGTAAGAAGTAGAAAGTACAGGTATTTGAGTTCAACATGTAAGAAGTAGAAAGTACAGGTATTTGAGTTCAACATGAGAGAAGTAGAAAGTACAGGTATTTGAGTTCAACATGAGAGAAGTAGAAAGTACAGGTATTTGTGTTCAACATGTAGAAAGTAAAAAGTCGTAGTATTTGTACTCCACTACTTCCCACCCCTCTGAGTGAGCGATGGCTTGTGGAGAGGAAATGCTCGGGGAGGATTTTTTTTGGGCAGGAATGCGGCGCGCCAAACTCCCAGAAGGCCGAGCGTTAGAGGCCCCGGTGCGGCTGCCACACGCCGTGATGGCCAGGGGTCAAAGCCACAGAGCCCGGGGGTTTCACATGTCACAGAGTTTCCCCCAGTGTTTTTAACGGAGTGAAAAGTCCTGGAAGTACCTAAAGTAAGCCATGATGAGGTCCTTTAAGCTTATCTTTGCACTTTTATCTGCAGCTATAGTTTATCGCTTTTATGAATTGTTTAAAAAAATATATTATTTGTGTGTTTTTTTAGTTTTGAATTATTATGTGTTAAATGGCTGTGAAGCATTTTGCCTCTGTGTCTTACATGTGCTATACAAATAGACTAACCTTGAACCTTCCTTTGTTGTCTACTTTAGGAAACACCGGACCATCCTTTAGGAAAGGAAAGGAGATACAGCTGTGACCATCAAACCATTTTTGGAGCTTTCAACAATATGTGAAACCAGAAGGGAGACATTTAAGATATGATGCATCCTTACTTGGGAGCAACCTTCCTTTCACTTTCCTTTTTTTGTACTTTCCCCACTTAAGTCCTGATCAATCCTCCTTCACATCTTCCCTTAACCGCTTCACCCGTTAGCAGGAAAAGTGATTAGGAGAAGTCACAGGACCCGATAGTTCTGACTTTTCGAACTGCAACCCGAGCGAAGTCAGATCGGAGATAGGGAAAGACGGATCAGGAATGCGATGCGGAGCGACGGCTCGAGAGCTGGTTGGTTGTAATATATATTATGTGACGGAACCTTCTGGATCAACGGAGACTCGGAGAGACACGAGGAGAGCTGGAGCTTTGATGGTTTATTTGGAGCTTCGGCCGGATGTGTGTTTCTGAAGATCTCCACCCCGGACCCATTCAGCTGGTTCGGAGTGAGAGCATCATCGACATCGTGCAACAGATAAAGCGCCATGACACCTCAATACGGAGACAGAACACTGAGAGCGGCCCGGGGTTGCAGGCCCGTCTTCAGCGAGGGCAAACCGACTGATACACTGGGTCAGAGTTATAGTGGTTTAAGTGCGTGGTGCATCTTCATGTAATAGATCTGATAATACGTCTTTAAATGCAGGTCTTAATCTCTCATGTCCTTACAGCTGCACTACATTTAAATAATTAAAAAGATAATACATAATGCTGTTTTCCGCCTCTCAAAAAGTGAGATGTCCTGCTTCTTTCTGTGTTATCGCATCTTAAGTGAATATCTTTGAGTTTGGGAGTGGCAACTCAATATATTTAGACTCTCGGATGGACATTTTTTACTATTTGAACACATTTTATACACAACACTGAGAGCAGCCCAAGGTTGCAGGCCTCAGTGAGGGCAGTTGATGATACACTGGGTCAAACAGACTGTCCTTGCACTATTTCTGTTCTATTTTATTTGTATTACTTCCACTGTTGTATCTGCTGTATTGTGGGAGGAGCCTGTGACCTCAGATTTCCATTGACATGTCTGCACTGTCGCTGCCGAGCACATGACAATAAAAGCCTTGCATCTTGAACCTCTCCTTTGGAATCGTCTTCCATTTCAGATCCGAAGCTCTCCTTTACCTCCAAACCCATCTCTCCGCGTCCGTCTTCCTCTTCATCTCCATCGCCTCGTTCCATCCACGTGAGCATGACTTCAGTCGCATGCTTTCATCACACGGCAATACGTATGTATGTTGTCATGTTTTTGTCTTCGCTTCGTAGCCCTTTGAGGCATTTCTTGTGATTCGAGGCAACAATACATTTAGATTTGATTTGATTTACAAACTGATAAACTGGGACAAAGTTATGGGCAGATATCTCCCCAACAGAAGTGCCGATCTGGGGCAGCTAACGTCGGGTGGCAGCCCTCCTCAGTCTGGCCCCTGCTGTCATCTTTCTAATGATTTCTTTATTTTGCAGGAAGAGCTTTTTCTCCAGGGGAAACGCTCCACTTCCGGCTCGGAGGAAACCCGACGCTGTGCCGAGCCGACGCCGACCCGAGCGTCTGAGAGCTCGTCACCAGGGACAAGCCTTTCATCCCCTGACCCCCCCCAAACATCCACACACTCCAAACATCCCCCAAACACACACACACACTCATCGGGATCGGCCCCTCGTCCTCGGGGGCTTCAGCTTTCCCTCTCGGTAGTAACAGTTTTCTTTTCACTTTGAAATGATTATTTTGAATGATTATCTCCATGAGATCTCACGGCTTTTTGTTGTCATAGCAACGGTGTAGTTATGGCGATGAAACACTTCTGATCACTCTACTTAGGTTTAAAGTTTTACCTTACCTTAATCTTTATCATTTAGATTTATTTTACATGTATTGTCATTTTGTATTTGTTCTACCTCCCACACACACGTCCATACACAGACTCATGCGTGCTACATTGAACCGTCTCCCCCTGAATCGCTGTTATGGATCACCATGTTATTATAAACAGACTGTGTTCTTGGTTGTCCTCTCCGTTCACATCACGGCACAAAGTATAACCAACTTAGATGTCCTTCTTTAAATGTAAGAAGACACGCGTTGGCTTCAGCTGATATTTAGTTTTTAGTTTTAGTTTATTTATTTTGTTCGAGCGAGTAAAACCAAAGAAAATACAAATGAAACAAAAGATGATACAGTACTATACAAATGAATGAACGAAATATTTAAATAATAATTACACGTCCGAAAATTTAAATTTTTGAAATGCCTTTATCTTAACTATCCCCCTTAGCTAAAGCAGTATTTCGTACCCTACTCACCAAATCATCAAGTTAGACAGTCTTCGGATTTATTTCTCTGTCCTCTGCAAAAAAATCTATTGGGAGAAGAGCGTTCACGTTCAAAGCCCACCGACTGGAACACTTTACCTGCTGCTGTCAGATCTCCGTCATCATTGGTTTTGTTTAAATGGACTGTACTTAGATAGCGCTTTATCCAGTCTTTAAGACCCCTCAAAGCGCTTTACATGCTACATGTCGTTCACCCATTCACACAGAGCAGTGTGTGTTCGGACATGCACTAACATACACACACATTCACACACCGTTGGCCATCCGGAGCAACTCAGGGTTCAGTATCTCGCTCAAGGATACATCGACATGTTGGCTGCACGGGCTGGGATCGAACCCACAGCCTTCTGGTTGAAAGATGACCGCACTCCCTCGTAGCCACAGTCGCCCTAAACATGCATTGCTATCTCACGTTCAGCTGGTCTGTACTCGTTATTACTGATATGGATGAAACTGATTTGATGAAACTGATATTGATGAAACTGATTTGATGAAACTGATTTGATGAAACTGATATTGATGAAACTGATTTGATGAAACTGATATCGATGAAACTGATTTGATGAAACTGATTTGATGAAACTGATTTGATGAAACTGATATTGATGAAACTGATTTGCTCGACTGTCTCATATTATAATGATTGTACGCATCGCTTGCATTTCACTTCACAGCCTGTACGTGGTTTGTCTTGTGTGTCTTTTTGTTTGTGTGTGTCTGTAAGTCGTTGCTGTTGTCGGGATCCCCATGGAAACGAGACGGTGCATCTCAAGCGGTTCATTCCAATGAATAGAAATGTCTATTATAACATGTAGTAGGACTGTTGTTTCAACTGTGTGTCTCTCTTCGGGTATTTCCCCAAATTCAATTTTTAAAATGTTCCAACCTATTTTTTCACCC
>CM070448.1:27953735-27956235 GCA_036324595.1 Champsocephalus gunnari | reverse complement strand
AAAACCCCGGGGATTTTGCCACCTCCCTCCATGCTGGTTCCTCCGGTTTGTGTCCCGGTAGGTGAAGAGGGTCTGGTCATACACAACCGGGTGAGTTGCTACGGCGATAGTTAGTTTCTCCTCCGACTTTTTTTGAAATATAGAAATGAACGGCGGGATATCTCTCCCAGCTTAGACGCGGTTTGATTGGCTACGGCTTCAGCTGTCAGATTTTCCGAAACGGGATTTGATTGGCTGGCGCGGGCTACTCCGGCGTCTGACGGTGGAGACGGCGGAGACGGACCGTTCTACTACCCACAATTCAGTTCGGCGAAAAAGCGAGGCTACGTGACGTCACCCCATTCAAAGTGAATGGGCAGATTGGAGTTGTCGACGCTGTCGACGCTGTAGTGTGGACGGGCCGTTACTCGGAAGGCTTCAGTAGAAGCTGCTGGGACTCCCAGCAGCTTCTACTGAAGCCTTCCCCAACTCCGGGGACTTCCGGCCGGGGACTCCGGGTGGCAGTATACGCCGTGAAGTGGTTTGCGGCCTGCCAGTAAACCCAAAGCAGAAGAAGAAGAAGTGACGTCAGCGGCTTCCTTCCTCCCGCAGCCAGCAATCTGCTGTACTTTCATTGAAGTATTAAAGATGTTAAACTGAATCGACTATAAGACGAAGCAATGACAGTCCAAAGGCCTTGTTTAAACTGGGTATTGCTGTGGGATTATTGAGACATATGTTTTGTATTTCTGCAGATTTCACCTCTTCAGCTCTGCCTTTATGTTTTCATTGTGTTTTCTGTTTGCGCCATTGATTGACAACTGGCATTGATATCCGTTGTGTGATTTTCTACAATGTAATGTTCTATTGGCGTGTGATCAGATCTGGGTTTAGCCTCTCTGCCATCAGCGTTATTGTGTCGAGGATCCTCTGTCACATTCTGTCAGCCACACACACGCACACACACACACAGACACACACACACACACACACACACACACACGCACACGCACGCACACACACACACACACACACACACGCACACACACACACACACACACGATTAGATAAGATTCAACTTTATCGTCGTTGCACATGTCAGAGTACAACGACATGCAGTTTGAGTCCAACCCAGAGATAAATTCACAAATCAGATCAGACATACATTTATTTTGATAAGCTGTAGATTTACAGAATATAAAGTGCAGGGTTTAGGGCATATTGTAGTGCCAGGAAAATCTTTATTATCCATTAATAACAGAGAGGTTAACACATCAACTGCTCTGCTTAGCTAGCAGGAATGGGTGCTAACGCTACAGGTGTTCCCACTAAAGGGTCCGTGTGGCAACACAATAAGAGAGGTGAATCATGTCCAATAACGTGTCACCACACAAGCAGAATTCACGTGTAAACAAAATCCGTATGGCGGGGAGGAACAATCCGCCTGCCCCCACGAGACCTGCGCACCGGAGTCCGTACAGCGACCTCCGCCCGTGCGGCCCCTGACAGAGGAGGGACCGGAACAACAGGTCCGCACTCCGTGACAGGAATCAAAGCCGGAATGATGTCCAATAACGTGTCACCACAATATATAAGTTACATGTATTCATAGTGAATACGAACACGCTCCTCGTCCTAAAGGTGCGTGTGATGGTGGGCTGGTTCTTAGTTTGAGAACCTCTTTCGATTCCGATTATTTGATGCAGAAGTTTTATGTACGAGTCTATATGTATATATGTATATATGTATATATGTATGTATGAGTCCGTCCCACTCTCCGGCTGCAGGTTCTTTGGGGAGGGGCTATACTGCGTTTACGATGTAATTGGTGCGGGGGGTTGTTAGTGATTATGTCTCACTAAGCAGGTCTGAGGTCAGCCGTGCTCAACAGAGAGGTTTCCCTCCCGGTGTGTGAGGAGTGTGTGTCTAACGGACGCTCTCATTGGCTCAGACACTTTACCACACACACACACACACACACATAATAATGACCCAGGATTCAGTGTGAGTTTGGATCATCCGGAGACGTCATAATTACCCCGGCCTCCAAAACGCTGACAAATTATTCACCCCGACCTCTTCTTCCGCGAGGGCAAATGTTCAGACACTTCCAGAGACATGGAATAATAATCTGAAAGCAGGATGGAAACATAAGTAGGGACGTTATGTGCTCTCTTAGTGACTGTTTACACGCTATTATCTGCTGAGTGTGGCCCTTTAAAAATCAACATGTCTTCCGTGACAGGAATTATTTTCTTTGCATATGAGCTACACTTTATAAAAGGTAAACACACAGCCTGGAACAACATTAACATTATACATTATACATTATACAGAACACATGCATAAAAAGACACTTCTATGTATGTTCAAAAATGCAAAATATACAATTAGTTTAACTTGTGCTTTAAAAACCGTATACACATTTTGATTGGTTTAAAATAAGTAAATAAATATTGAACAAAGATGAGATGTCTTTTACTGCTTTGTTTAATTTGAATATATTCTCAATACGGCTGCC
>CM070448.1:27913735-27951235 GCA_036324595.1 Champsocephalus gunnari | reverse complement strand
CTCCGTGTTTTATTGTTATATATGATTATATGTCGTTATTCATTTGTTTTAAAGCTCAATAAATAACAAAGAAGACCTTTGAGCGGCACTTTTCGAATTTCGTCCGGAAGATTTAAACTTTAACGGACATGTTGACCGGCGACAAAAATCGAACTGAAATTCTGCCGCACTCCCCTCGTCCCTTGGAAGAGGCGGAGAGGTGGGTGTTTGTCTTCTGCTGGTGGACTACCGGAGAGAGTTACAGCGAGGGAGCAACCGCTCGCCTCGGGGAGGGAGTGAAAGAGCCACGGCGGAGAATAAACAGAAGGGCAACCATGGCAACCGCGCGGGAAGTCTTCTTCGCTGCTTTTGTGGCAGGAGTACAGCGCCACTTACAGGCCTGGCATATGTACTACAGCGTCTCCAGCGCTTTCGAGCGGCCGTGGCCCAACCCCACATTCCCCTGACCGGTGGAGAGTTGGCCACTAAGCGGAGCTCCACTTCTGTGACGTAGGAAATAATTCAAATCTGTATCAGATCCGTTTCTAGAGATGTGGGTACGGAGGAAAAGAGAGAGGGTCGTGACACTTGGTGAGTTCCCTGGAACACCGGGGACACATGTTCACGTATACAAGACGGACACAAGTGCATTTTGCAGAGAGGTCCCCTTTAAGAAAAGGATTTCTGCCCCTCTTAACATTCGCCACATTCAGTGCGTTATAAGATATCTTACACGGAGATATCCCTCATTGATTGTTTGTTTTACTACAATCCAGCAACACATGTCATGTCTGCGTGTTGCATATTACAGAAGGGGTCGATTTACAGAAAACCCTTTGTGTCGGCACACCGAGCAGGTCCTCCTGGAACGAACAAGGGTCCAACGAGAGTGAGAAGAAAGCAGGACTGAAAGACAAGCAGCACGAATCACACAGATAAGATACAGCTTGAGAATAACACAGCTGGAAGGGATCAGGGCGGGGCGACCAATCAGAAGGTGGGAGACACACAGGAAGTGAAGACACTTATCCTGACACTTGTCTTTTCAGGACGAAGTGTGGTTACGTTCAGGCGACAGAATCAACCGCTGTGGTCGAGGAAAATACAGTTTTGGGATAGTTTAAATCATTGGTGTCTTCTGGTTTCTCACGCAGCATAAAGTCACTTTGTCGCAGTGCACGGAGGTCATGCACGTTGATTTTGTGGGATAAAGGCGAATTACAGACGTGATATAAGGAGAGCGTTCCTACAAAATAAAACTGGAAACAGATATGATAAGACGTGATCCTGACACTGACGGAGCGTCCACACTACAGCTTGGAGCTGGGCGTGTCTGGAGCTTGGGGATTTTATTCAAGCAACACGACCAACAACCAATCACATGAATGTCCCGCCCCCGACATACAGAGCAAAAACCCCCGGCGATAGTTAGTTTCTCCTCAGACTTTTTTTGAAATATAGAAATGAACGGCGGGATATCTTTCCCAGCTTAGACGCGGTTTGATTGGCTACGGCTTCAGCTGTCAGATTTTGGGAAACGGGATTTGATTGGCTGGCGCTGGCTACTCCGGCGTCTCCGGCGTCAGAAGTTCAACTTCTGACGCCGGAGACGCACCGCTCTGCTACCCACAATTCAGTTCGGCGAAAAAGCGCGGCTACGTGACGTCACCCCATTGAAAGTGAATGGGCAGATTGGAGCTGTCGACGCTGTAGTGTGGACGGGCCGTTAGGGTACAGCGTGTATCTTTAGAGCAGCAGGCTCTGATGCTTATGTTTGATTATCAGGAAAAACTTGGTTAAGTTTAAGCGACAAAAACTCTCGGTTGGATCGAGGAAAATACGTTTTTGGGATAAATTAAGTTGCAAATAAATCATTGTTGACTTTTGGACATCATTCCAACTTTTCCCTAAACTTTTCCTGGTAGTTTTACTCGCTGGTTTACGGTAACAGACGGGACATTGATTTGTGGGATACACACAGATGACGGGGCCCTCACAGATATCGCTCCAATCAGACTCGGTGCTGAATGCGTGCGCCGTCCTCTGTGAAACATTAAAGGTGAGTGTGGGTCCTCCTCCTGAAGTCCTGCTAGACCCATCAGGTATCCCGCAGGATGTCTGCCACCCCTCGCTCCCCCCTGTTTGTGTTCAGACACATCTCGGCGTGGGCGCGTCCGTCTGACACAAAAGTAAAAAACACATCTTTCATGTCCAAATAAATCTGACAAAGAAATGCTTTATGGGCTGCCACCTGAAGGCAGTCCTAAAACCCGGCGGTGAGCAAAGTGGCCGTAACGTTTAATCCAACCGGCTTCCTAACCGGTTCAGCAGATGCCGGGCTGCAATATGAAAGTGATTCACCCACTCGCTGCCGCACCGCTGTATCCCCGTGTCCTGTTATTCTTTATGGCTTCCATAGGCACTAAAGAGGAGACGGACTATTTTCTTTTCATTACTTCTCTCTCTTGGGGACTTGTTCCAGCTCTTCCCCTTCACTGCAGACATTCTTTTCAATTAAAGGCCTATCCTAGCAGATGGTGGAGACGTTAGGCGTGTTGATGTGCCGCCATTTCATTTACCAGGCAGTAAATCTCGAGGCACCTAAAGTCCTCCGCGCTCTCGATCACCCGCGTATTGTCTTTGCCACGGATCAATTAAAAGGATGAGGGCTAAAAGAAGGGCAGCGGACGTCCTCTAAGAACAGAGAGAGCACTGGAAGCGTGAATAATTTATCCCGAAACCCTATCGGTGTGTTTGTATCAGTTTCCATCATAAAGCCTGGGGGTGGGGGGGGGGTACATCATGTGACAGCTCCGCAGGGGGGGGCGGGGTACAGTACGAAGTCTGCCCGGCAAGCGATGCATAAATCCACTCTCTGTCGCCGGATGACAGGGAATGGCACGGTGAGAGTGTGGCGGAGAGACTTCACAAAGGTGGTGATATCTCTGTGTGTTGTCGGGCCATACCCTTTCTTACAGTATGAAGAAACATCTTAAAGAAAGCATGAAAATCATCAAATCCTCCCGTAGTTTATGCAGTGTATTGAACATGTGAAATGGCACGGGGAGAGTGTGGCAGAAAGACTTTAAAAATATGTTTACAAAGCTGTAAAAAATCTACTTCTTGCCGTGTGTGTTTGTCTAACGTCAGAATAAGACACTTAATATAAGACACAATAACTTAAGAAGTAACATTTCAGGGAGATATAGAGTCTGGTTTTAAGACAATTCAACTTAAATATCGGGACAAGTCAAAGGTTTTTGCACTTTTATGTAATTTAAAATAAGATCGATGCACTGGGTGTTGAGGAGCACAACATGTTTCTGGTCAGATATAGATTCCCAGCTAATTTCAAGATATGATTTATTTAAATATCGCATCTTATATCAAGACATCTCACCGAGCAAACTGGTGTGAAAGCCTCGTGTGATCTCTCCATGTGTTGTAGCACTGCTTCCCTTCTCTGTAATATCTCCTGCAGCTGCACAAATACTCAGCTCCAGACTCAATCGAGACGTGTTTATTACGGTGAGCGTCCAAATATACTGTTCTCGGTTCGAGGAACTGGGATGAACTCCCCGATAAGAAAGAGAGTAAGGATGTGTTCCTCCTCGTGCTCCTGAACGCATCATTTGGGAGTGAATCTGCTCTGAAGCGACCTCTGAATCCAGAGGACCAGACACTGATTGCTTATAAAGGAAATTGCCCCGCATGTGTTCATCTCTGCTCCTCTTCTTCCTCCTCCTCTTCCTCACTACACAAACTCAAACCTTGCCCAGTATCATGTCTAACGTCTCGTCAGAATCTGTCTCTCCACCCGATACGAGACATACTATCTTCAGAAGTGACACGGCAGTGAGATATCGGGTCTTTTTAGACAATGTGTCCTCTTGTTTTGAGCTGTATCGCAGATTAAACATATTTTATTTTACATTTTTATTAGAAAATCTAGAAAACAGAATACTTTTGAGCATTAGCGGCTTATTTTGTAACATAGCATTTAATGATTCTGGTGAAATATAGTTCTAAATTAATTCTCCAGCTGATTACAACATCTGATTGATCTGAATATCCCCTCTCTCACCGAGCTAATGTTCACTTGTTCTATTGGCAAGATCTACGGATTTAAATTGAAGTAAGTGACAATTAAACTTAAAGGTCCTGTGTCATGTTGTTCCGGTTATCACCCGTCCCCTTGTGTTATGAAGGTTGTTCTGCATGTAACCGTGTGCAGAGTCAAACCCCTCAAAGTACACCATGTAGCGAGTAAACCTCTAACACCTCCCCAAAACGCCTCGTTGGAGATACGTCACTGTCCATTTGATTCTTCCGGGGTACATCATGATGTCATGTCGTCCCCGGAACGAAATGGACCAATCCGCGGAGCCGTTACGTTACGTCCGCGGAGCCGTTACGTTAAGCCCCCGCTGATTGGTCCAAATTGACCAATCCACAGACTTCCTCACACACTCAGTCCAGGCAGCTCTGCTGATCTCTCCTCCCTGGCTGCAGGCTGATAACAGACAGTTGGGATGGCGACGAAATCCTCTCTGCAGACCCATCCTCACAGCGTCTATCAACCTTCTTCTTTCTCAGTATCAAGCCACACTTATTGCTTTTACTTCGGCTGTGACTTTGTGTGTGCTCAGGGTGAGTTTTGCTGTGTTTCGCTAAACAAGGAAACCACACCTCCACGGAGCTCAGCGCGATTCACAACGTCCCGACTGGTCCCGACCAATCAGAGCACACTGAGCTCACAGGGGGGGGGGCTGGAGCAAGTCGTTTAGTGGAGAGAGTGAATACACATACTTTACAGAGATGCTGTGAGAAACATTGCAGTATAAATCTATTCTAGTCGACCTCAACGATGGAACTATGATCAGTGGAAATGGCCGTGACGTGGGACCTTTAACATTTCATGTAAAAAGTAAATTCATCTTAACAAAGTAAATCCAAATCCAGCTTCTTCTACTTTAGAAGCCGTGGGAGAGCCGAGTCTGGAGCTCACCTCATCTCCCACTGCTCCCGTCTGTACGAAGGCAAGAGGATACTGCCAGAAAAGCGTCTGAAGCTCGCGCCAAACCGCCCTGTCCCAGAGGAAGGTGCCATTTTCTGCACCAGAGTGAGCAAAGTCTGGGTTCCTGCGGAGAACTCGGGCTTGTGAGGCCGCCTCTCCCCAGTCCTCGGTCAACGGCAGCGCTGGGATGTTGGAGGAAATCCCAAAGAGCCGGAGCGAGACTCAGTCAAAACAAAGGCTCCTGTCAGGACCCGCGCCCACAAGCATTTTCACACATTGTCCTACCTGGGAAAGGTGTCTGCAGCCACTTTTCTTATTACACGCATGCCTGGAGAGGGGGAGGAAGTATTCCGCACGATGTGAGAACTGCACTTTA
Organism: Champsocephalus gunnari; assembly: GCA_036324595.1. NCBI lineage: Eukaryota > Metazoa > Chordata > Actinopteri > Perciformes > Channichthyidae > Champsocephalus > Champsocephalus gunnari. Next base: position 27,945,863 of record CM070448.1, on the reverse strand, counting down.
TTGCAGTACTTCTGGATGATGGATAACACACACTTACAGACAGGAGAGTGCTATAATCTCGTATGGGACTACGGCCAGGAAATGAGTAGCTTAGTTTAGCATCCAGATTGGAAGCAGGGGGGGAGGCTAACCAAGCCGGATTCAACGTTTTAACAAATGCTTAACGCTATTGGAAGGAAACGAGAATTTTCTTTTGCATATCTTCTCAGAAGTTTTAATAATTGTGATGCATTTGCAAGGAAACTTGGCTCGGGCAGATTTCAAAGTCTTTGAGTGCTATTGTTTCTTTACCCTGTGCACGATCAGAAATGTACTTTCTACTTCTTACATGTTGAACTCAAATACCTGTACTTTCTACTTCTCACATGTTGAACTCAAATACCTGTACTTTCTACTTCTTAGATGTTGAACTCAAATACCTGTACTTTCTACTTCTTACATGTTGAACTCAAATACCTGTACTTTCTACTTCTTACATGTTGAACTCAAATACCTGTACTTTCTACTTCTTACATGTTGAACACAAATACCTGTACTTTCTACTTCTCTCATGTTGAACTCAAATACCTGTACTTTCTACTTCTTACATGTTGAACACAAATACCTGTACTTTCTACTTCTCACATGTTGAACTCAAATACCTGTACTTTCTACTTCTTACATGTTGAACACAAATACCTGTACTTTCTACTTCTCACATGTTGAACTCAAATACCTGTACTTTCTACTTCTTACATGTTGAACACAAATACCTGTACTTTCTACTTCTTACATGTTGAACCCAAATACCTGTACTTTCTACTTCTTAGATGTTGAACACAAATACCTGTACTTTCTACTTCTTACATGTTGAACTCAAATACCTGTACTTTCTACTTCTTACATGTTGAACACAAATACCTGTACTTTCTACTTCTTACATGTTGAACTCAAATACCTGTACTTTCTACTTCTCACATGTTGAACACAAATACCTGTACTTTCTACTTCTTACATGTTGAACCCAAATACCTGTACTTTCTACTTCTTACATGTTGAACCCAAATACCTGTACTTTCTACTTCTTACATGTTGAACTCAAATACCTGTACTTTCTACTTCTTACATGTTGTACCCAAATACCTGAACGGGAAGCATCTCAGCTACAACACCAACTAAAGCATTTCCATCTCCAGTACACACAGCCCACAGGGCAAGCATTTTTATAATACACAGTAATGTAAAATAAGCACTATCTTTGAACTTACTGCCAAAAATAATGTGAAATTCCCCCCTGGTGTCATTCTGTCTGTCACCCCTGGATTCCACTGGCTTTGACGGTTCAAATGAGATGTCAGCCATCAACATGGGATCAGGGGTTCCAGAGATATCACTGTGCAAAACACACATAGCATGGGAAGGGGGTGTGGCCTAACGCAAGAGAAGGGCACACTTCAAAGCCTCTTTACTTTCACTTGGGTAAAGAAGTTCAGTCAGTACTTCTACTTTTACCAGAGTATTTTAAACACGAGTATCTGTACTTCTACTTGAGTAAAGGATGTGTGTACTTCTACTTGAGTAAAGGATGTGTGTACTTCTACTTGAGTAAAGGATGTGTGTACTTCTACTTGAGTAAAGGATGTGTGTACTTCTACTTGAGTAAAGGATGTGTGTACTTCTACTTGAGTAAAGGATGTGTGTACTTCTACTTGAGGAAAGGATGTGTGTACTTCTACTATAGGAAAGGATGTGTGTACTTCTACTTGAGTAAAGGATGTGTGTACTTCTACTTGAGTAAAGGATGTGTGTACTTCTACTTGAGGAAATGATGCGTGTACTTCTACTTGAGTAAAGGATGCGTGTACTTCTACTTGAGTAAAGGATGCGTGTACTTCTACTTGAGTAAAGGATGCGTGTACTTCTACTTGAGGAAAGGATGCGTGTACTTCTACTTGAGGAAAGGATGCATGTACTTCTACTTGAGTAAAGGATGCGTGTACTTCTACTTGAGTAAAGGATGCGTGTACTTCTACTTGAGTAAAGGATACGTGTACTTCTACTTGAGTAAATGATGCGTGTACTTCTACTTGAGGAAAGGATGTGTGTACTTCTACTTGAGTAAAGGATGTGTGTACTTCTACTTGAGTAAAGGATGTGTGTACTTCTACTTGAGTCAAGGATGTGTGTACTTCTACTTGAGGCAAGGATGTGTGTACTTCTGCTTGAGTAAAGGATGTGTGTACTTCTACTTGAATAAAGGATGTGTGTACTTCTACTTGAGTAAAGGATGTGTGTACTTCTGCTTGAGTAAAGGAGGTGTGTACTTCTGCTTGAGTAAAGGATTTGTGTACTTCTACTTGAGTAAAGGATGTGTGTACTTCTACTTGAGGAAAGGATGTGTGTACTTCTACTTGAGTAAAGGATGTGTGTACTTCTACTTGAGGAAAGGATGTGTGTACTTCTACTTGAGTAAAGGATGTGTGTACTTCTACTTGAGTAAAGGATGTGTGTACTTCTACTTGAGTAAAGGATGTGTGTACTTCTACTTGAGTAAAGGATGTGTGTACTTCTACTTGAGTAAAGGATGTGTGTACTTCTACTTGAGGAAAGGATGTGTGTACTTCTACTTGAGTAAAGGATGTGTGTACTTCTACTTGAGTAAAGGATGTGTGTACTTCTACTTGAGTAAAGGATGTGTGTACTTCTACTTGAGTAAAGGATGTGTGTACTTCTACTTGAGTAAAGGATGTGTGTACTTCTGCTTGAGTAAAGGATGTGTGTACTTCTACTTGAGTAAAGGATGTGTGTACTTCTACTTGAGTAAAGGATGTGTGTACTTCTACTTGAGGAAAGGATGTGTGTACTTCTACTTGAGTAAAGGATGCGTGTACTTCTACTTGAGTAAAGGATGTGTGTACTTCTACTTGAGGAAATGATGTGTGTACTTCTACTTGAGGAAATGATGTGTGTACTTCTACTTGAGGAAAGGATGTGTGTACTTATACTTGAGTAAAGGATGTGTGTACTTCTACCTGAGTAAAGGATGTGTGTACTTCTACTTGAGTAAAGGATGTGTGTACTTCTACTTGAGTAAAGGATGTGTGTACTTCTACTTGAGGAAAGGATGTGTGTACTTCTACTTGAGTAAAGGATGTGTGTACTTCTACTTGAGTAAAGGATGTGTGTACTTCTACTTGAGTAAAGGATGTGTGTACTTCTACTTGAGTAAAGGATGTGTGTACTTCTACTTGAGTAAAGGATGTGTGTACTACTACTTTAGTAAAGGATGTGTGTACTTCTACTTGAGGAAAGGATGTGTGTACTTCTACTTGAGGAAAGGATGTGTGTACTTCTACTTGAGTAAAGGATGTGTGTACTTCTACTTGAGGAAAGGAGGTGTGTACTTCTGCTTGAGTAAAGGATGTGTGTACTTCTACTTGAGTAAAGGATGTGTGTACTTCTACTTGAGTAAAGGATGTGTGTACTTCTACTTGAGGAAAGGATGTGTGTACTTCTACTTGAGGAAAGGATGTGTGTACTTCTACTTGAGTAAAGGATGTGTGTACTTCTACTTGAGTAAAGGATGCGTGTACTTCTACTTGAGTAAAGGATGCGTGTACTTCTACTTGAGTAAAGGATGCGTGTACTTCTACTTGAGTAAAGGATGCGTGTACTTCTACTTGAGGAAAGGATGCGTGTACTTCTACTTGAGGAAAGGATGCGTGTACTTCTACTTGAGTAAAGGATGCGTGTACTTCTACTTGAGTAAAGGATGCGTGTACTTCTACTTGAGTAAAGGATAGTGTACTTCTACTTGAGTAAAGGATGCGTGTACTTCTACTTGAGGAAAGGATGTGTGTACTTCTACTTGAGTAAAGGATGTGTGTACTTCTACTTGAGTAAAGGATGTGTGTACTTCTACTTGAGTCAAGGATGTGTGTACTTCTACTTGAGGAAAGGATGTGTGTACTTCTACTTGAGTAAAGGATGTGTGTACTTCTACTTGAGTAAAGGATGTGTGTACTTCTACTTGAGTAAAGGATGTGTGTACTTCTACTTGAGTAAAGGATGTGTGTACTTCTACTTGAGTAAAGGATGTGTGTACTTCTACTTGAGTAAAGGATGTGTGTACTTCTACTTGAGGAAAGGATGTGTGTACTTCTACTTGAGTAAAGGATGTGTGTACTTCTACTTGAGGAAAGGATGTGTGTACTTCTACTTGAGTAAAGGATGTGTGTACTTCTACTTGAGTAAAGGATGTGTGTACTTCTACTTGAGTAAAGGATGTGTGTACTTCTACTTGAGTAAAGGATGTGTGTACTTCTACTTGAGGAAAGGATGTGTGTACTTCTACTTGAGTAAAGGATGTGTGTACTTCTACTTGAGTAAAGGATGTGTGTACTTCTACTTGAGTAAAGGATGTGTGTACTTCTACTTGAGTAAAGGATGTGTGTACTTCTACTTGAGTAAAGGATGTGTGTACTTCTACTTGAGTAAAGGATGTGTGTACTTCTACTTGAGTAAAGGATGTGTGTACTTCTACTTGAGTAAAGGATGTGTGTACTTCTACTTGAGGAAAGGATGTGTGTACTTCTACTTGAGTAAAGGATGTGTGTACTTCTACTTGAGTAAAGGATGTGTGTACTTCTACTTGAGTAAAGGATGTGTGTACTTCTACTTGAGTAAAGGATGTGTGTACTTCTACTTGAGTAAAGGATGTGTGTACTTCTACTTGAGGAAAGGATGTGTGTACTTCTACTTGAGTAAAGGATGTGTGTACTTCTACTTGAGTAAAGGATGTGTGTACTTCTACTTGAGTAAAGGATGTGTGTACTTCTACTTGAGTAAAGGATGTGTGTACTTCTACTTGAGTAAAGGATGTGTGTACTTCTACTTGAGTAAAGGATGTGTGTACTTCTACTTGAGTAAAGGATGTGTGTACTTCTACTTGAGTAAAGGATGTGTGTACTTCTACTTGAGTAAAGGATGTGTGTACTTCTACTTGAGGAAAGGATGTGTGTACTTCTACTTGAGTAAAGGATGTGTGTACTTCTACTTGAGGAAAGGATGTGTGTACTTCTACTTGAGTAAAGGATGTGTGTACTTCTACTTGAGTAAAGGATGTGTGTACTTCTACTTGAGTAAAGGATGTGTGTACTTCTACTTGAGTAAAGGATGTGTGTACTTCTACTTGAGTAAAGGATGTGTGTACTTCTACTTGAGTAAAGGATGTGTGTACTTCTACTTGAGTAAAGGATGTGTGTACTTCTACTTGAGTAAAGGATGTGTGTACTTCTACTTGAGTAAAGGATGTGTGTACTTCTACTTGAGGAAAGGATGTGTGTACTTCTACTTGAGGAAAGGATGTGTGTACTTCTACTTGAGTAAAGGATGTGTGTACTTCTACTTGAGGAAAGGATGTGTGTACTTCTACTTGAGGAAAGGATGTGTGTACTTCTACTTGAGTAAAGGATGTGTGTACTTCTACTTGAGTAAAGGATGTGTGTACTTCTACTTGAGTAAAGGATGTGTGTACTTCTACTTGAGGAAAGGATGTGTGTACTTCTACCTGAGTAAAGGATGTGTGTACTTCTACTTGAGTAAAGGATGTGTGTACTTCTACTTGAGTAAAGGATGTGTGTACTTCTACTTGAGTAAAGGATGTGTGTACTTCTACTTGAGTAAAGGATGTGTGTACTTCTACTTGAGGAAAGGATGTGTGTACTTCTACTTGAGGAAAGGATGTGTGTACTTCTACTTGAGGAAAGGATGTGTGTACTTCTACTTGAGTAAAGGATGTGTGTACTTCTACTTGAGTAAAGGATGTGTGTACTTCTACTTGAGGAAAGGATGTGTGTACTTCTACTTGAGTAAAGGATGTGTGTACTTCTACTTGAGTAAAGGATGTGTGTACTTCTACTTGAGTAAAGGATGTGTGTACTTCTACTTGAGGAAAGGATGTGTGTACTTCTACTTGAGGAAAGGATGTGTGTACTTCTACTTGAGTAAAGGATGTGTGTACTTCTACTTGAGGAAAGGATGTGTGTACTTCTACTTGAGTAAAGGATGTGTGTACTTCTACTTGAGTAAAGGATGTGTGTACTTCTACTTGAGTAAAGGATGTGTGTACTTCTACTTGAGTAAAGGATGTGTGTACTTCTACTTGAGGAAAGGATGTGTGTACTTCTACTTGAGTAAAGGATGTGTGTACTTCTACTTGAGTAAAGGATGTGTGTACTTCTACTTGAGTAAAGGATGTGTGTACTTCTACTTGAGGAAAGGATGTGTGTACTTCTACCTGAGTAAAGGATGTGTGTACTTCTACTTGAGTAAAGGATGTGTGTACTTCTACTTGAGTAAAGGATGTGTGTACTTCTACTTGAGTAAAGGATGTGTGTACTTCTACTTGAGTAAAGGATGTGTGTACTTCTACTTGAGTAAAGGATGTGTGTACTTCTACTTGAGGAAAGGATGTGTGTACTTCTACTTGAGTAAAGGATGTGTGTACTTCAACTTGAGTAAAGGATGTGTGTACTTCTACTTGAGTAAAGGATGTGTGTACTTCTACTTGAGTAAAGGATGTGTGTACTTCTACTTGAGTAAAGGATGTGTGTACTTTTGCCATCTCCGCCTGAATGCAATCTGAATCAGAAGATGTCCACTGCTCGTCCACCCCTTGCCTAATCCGTCCCGCTTGAAACCCATGACAATAGTCTCAGTATTTGTCTCGCAGGGCTCGGAGGCAGAAGTGTCCTTTTACTCAGCGTCCAGAAATAGCCGTATCCCCCGCGGAGGCGAAGTCATATCATGTTAGCGGAGCTGCGGAGGTGCTAACCTGCTGCTGGCAACCTGCACACCAAACAATACTTCTCACACCGACACTGGATCGCTGTTGTGTGAAAAGCGAACGTATGTTACGTGGAGGAAAACGGTCGTTGTTGTCGAGTGCTCGTTCCCCGGAGGGAGTCACATGACGAGGGAAAGAGCAACAACAGGACGTGTTTTATCAAATGTCTCTCCGAAGCTCACGGGATATCTTGCATGTTTCCTGTTTTCATTTCCATCTCCATCGGAGAGTTACCGAGACTTACGGAGAAGCTCCGTTTCTGTGAGGTGTGAAAACACAACAACACAACAGACGTGCACATCTGGCCGCATCCTGTCTTCGTCACAGATGTTGTTATTGGCCACCATGTTACTCCTTAGTGGCAGTCTACCTTAGAGTTACTAAAGGAGGCTTTAACTGGTTGTTAAAATGTTATAATGATGCCTATAAATAAGCAACGAGTGAATGCCGTCTGATTCCCTGCCAACCAGACGAAACGATTTCCAGCACGCAGCAGGTAAAGCTAAATAGCATTCAGCCGAAATGCTGCAGAAGCATTTCGGCTAATCGTAAATCGTGCAATCAGCCAACTGGATCAGAGCCTCGACAGCAGGGGTGTCAAACGCAAGGCCCGGGGGCCAAATCCGGCCCGCGACTTCATTTCATGTGGCCCCGCAAGTGCTCTGAACGAATGTAATATGTCTATTATACGGTTACAGGCCGATTTACAGATGCACGGTGTCCATAAACTACATGTCCCACAATGCATCAGACATTTGATTTTTTTCAAAATGTCACTTTTTTTCCAGAATCTTGATTTTCTTTTAAAATAATTTTGCGACATTCTCACAGAAGAGACTATTTGCCCCAGACTTCTGCTTTCAGACGTAGTTATTTATGAAGTTTTTACCCTATCCGATAATAATCCAATGCAGAGGCAATATAACACATTATTTTATATATATTAAATATTTATATATGTATGTTTATATCGTCTTAAAGTTACAACCGGCCCTTTGAGCGCAGCCATAATGCTGATGTGGCCCGCGATGACATTGAGTTTGAACCCCTGCTCTACAGATACATGGACACTATGCGAGCGAACCGGTGGCCGCACGAGGCAGCGTAGCAGCAACACCTCTCCGCTTATTGACTCAAGTAAGAGTTTGTTTGACTTAGATTTCAACTTTTAATTTGAAGAGAAAGAACGTGTCGTGTGTTCTGCCACATGTAACGCAGTCTAACTTTAAAGCTGGAGGTTTGTTTTAAGAAATGACGGGCTAAACGTCTCCCTGATTCTATCTCAGAGTTCTATTTAAGTGTTGCCAAGATTCAATCTGCAACAAATTATCTGTCTGTTTGCGCAGGTTTAATCATCCCTAACCCTAACCCTTAAGTACGGAGCAGGGCCTCGCGGTGAGCCGAGTAACAACGTGTAAAAGTGACACGCATTAGTGTCACTTACACAAACCTCAACGCAGCTATCACGGCTCAGACGCCCTGACACCGCTCACGCCCTGATAATTACCTGAGATAACTCTAAAAACCATATCCCGGGGCATCGAACGAGCCGCCTGAGAAACCACCGACAAGTCTGCTTCCTTCCCCGAGTGAAAGTCTGCGAGGCGTGCCAGCGAACATAAAGACGTGATAGCTCGTATCGCCTCGGCCCTGCAGTCACAAGCCTTTTGTTGTCGTGCTCGTTTGAAGCCTGGGAAACGTATCAAAGTGTCGGAGGCTGACGGAGCTTCGAACAATTAGAGGTTGGCGCGCCGCCAGCAGAACCTCAGACAACAGGAGACGCAGATTTCTCTGATATTCCTGTCCTGGAGCATGACAGCTTGACACGCGAAGCCCTGGCACCGAGCGACCTCCTGCAGGAAGTCATGCAACACAGACACCGGGAGGAATGTGCAGCCGCGTTAGAAGCTGGACGGGGCTTCGGAGCGGATGCCAAACACCTCCATTCATCTCCAGGAAAGAAACGAGGCTGTCATGCTCCACCTGACAGACGGGGACGAGATGGAGAACAGGAGATCTGCTGCTCTGTTCCCAGCCAACGCAGGAAATGAAGAAACCGGATCGCATCAAAATATGCGAGCCCGATCATCCCGAGCACACCTTTCCGAGCGAGGCTTCGGGAGATTACCCTCCGGCCAGATGAAACAGTCCTGTGCGGCTTATTAAGACATGTGTTTTAACGATGAGCAGACGATGTAAACTCAAAGTCTGTCGGCTCGACTTCGCCAAGGAACACAAAGCGACCGAACAAGAGGTTACGGAGCGGTTATTAAATAATCAAACCGAAGAAGAACAAACAGAAGTCACTTATTGCGGGAGAAACATTCATTATAACCCTAACACTGTTTCGCCGAGTAGAACTGGGTATCGGTACCGTATCGTCAAAAGAACCCGAACCAAGTTTCTCTAAAGCCTTACCGACGTAGCATCGTGCATTTCTGCAAGCGTGCTCAGAGACGGATCCCGAAACGTATTCATGGGTACGAAGTCTTGCGAGACGTCTTCACAGAGATCATAACAGTCTTTGTCGACGTCACGCGATAGCTGATGCTTTCCGAGATTATATATCATGCCTTCCCCGCTTTGTCTCTACACCGTACGTGACCGAACCGTGCTCACACGTGATTGGTCAAGACGACAATAAGGAACCAGAACGTTGACCCGACGTCTTGTCCCGTTGTAACAGATCTGTTTCTATAGCGACGACACCTTTAAAGTAAATCTAAACTAAATCCCTGAGTTGGTGAAACACGATTATAAAACTCATCTTTAACGACCCTATCTTCAATCTGGTCGTAATGATAGATTCACTCGTTCAGTCGGAGCGAGTGGGCAGAGATAATAACACTCGTTGTCAACGTCAGAAGACGGCCGATGGTTTCTGAGAGAGATATATAATCTGTTTCCCGCGCTTTCTCTCGACTGCGCCCGAGTTAAAGAGGACACGAGTTTAAAACCAATCTTAAAATATTCGCTCTAAAGTGTCAAGCTGTTTGAGGAAAAGGTACAATTATCTCCTCCTCCTCCTCCTCCTCCTCCTCCTCCTCCTCCTCCTCCTCCTCCTCCTCCTCCTCCTCCTCCTCCTCCTCCTCCTCCTCCTCCTCCTCCTCCTCCTCCTCCACCTGCTCCTCCTCCTCCTCCTCCTCCTCCTCCTCCTCCTCCCTCCTCCCTCCTCCTCCCCTCCTCCTCCTCCTCCTCCTCCTCCTCCTCCTCCTCCTCCACCTTCACCTGCTCCTCCTCCTCCTCCTCCTCCTCCTCCTCCTCCTCCTCCTCCTCCTCCTCCTCCTCCTCCTCCCTCCTCCTCCTCCTCCTCCTCCCCCACCTTCACCTGCTCCTCCTCTCCTCCTCCTCCTCCTCCTCCTCCTCAGCGAGTGAACAATTATATATTTTTGGCAAATAAAGTCATTCCTGAACCTTAGATTACATTTTCAGCCTCGCAGAGAAGCGTCTGCTTTCTCCACGCCTGAGGCAGTGTCTGTGTGAGGAGGACGAGAAGGTGTGTGTGTGTGTGTGTGTGTGTGTGTGTGTGTGTGTGTGTGTGTGTGTGTGTGGAGAGAGAGTCAATGTGTGATCAAAACACATGTGAAGAATTATACAGTACATGTCAGTGTTTCGTGTGTGTGTGTGTGTGTGGTGTGTGTGTGTGTGTGTGTGTGTGTGTGTGTGTGAGTCAGTGTGCAGCACCATGACAACAGAGTCTGATCCTCTCTCTCTAATTGTCTGTGACCTCGTAACCGGAGAGGCACTCTGAGCAGGAGGAGGGCCTTTCACACGGCAATCACTCTGCATTTGTCCTCTGTGCTGCTCCTGAATACCGCTGCCACAAGGTGTGTGTGTGTGTGTGTGTGTGTGTGTGTGTGTGTGTGTGTGTGTGTGTGTGTGTGTGTGTGTGTGCAGGTGTGACCTTTTCTTGAAGTCTTATGGCAGTCAGGTGCATTATACGTGAGGAGGACAGGTATGTGTGGATTAAACAGGTTGCTTTGCTTTTGATATTCTGAAAGAGGAAGGACCACGAGCTGCTTTCACAAAACTAAAGCAGGGTCTTCGTATGGTTGAAACACGTTTTAAAATCAGCCAGGGGACGAGGAGCAGACCCCAATATTCTCTGGGATTACAAAAGTCATATTTCTTGCTGGAAATAATCTGAGGTTTCTGAAATAAAAGCGAAAAATTGAAGTAAAAATACTAGCTTTCTGTCACGGGAGCCACCTCGAGGACGCATCGCGAGGTACCCTCGTCTCAGAACACGCGCCTCCAAATTACCCTTTTCCGAAACACCCCAATATCTCCAGGTTTTCCACATAGCAGTTTTCTCTTCTCTGAATTCAGAGAAGAGAAAACTGCTATGTGGAAAACCTGGAGATATTGGGGTGTTTCGGAAAAGGGTACACACCGCATGTGGCCGAACCATGCTCAAACGTGATTGGTCAATACTACAAGACGACAATATATATTCTTTTTTCACCGACCAAAAATAATATGGACAATTGTACATTTTTACGACAGGGTTAAAATAGTCTTTGTGGTGAAGACTTAAATACAGGGATGGTGCTTTAATAAAAATATTTGCTGCATTACAATGGCTCCAATCGTAAGAGACATCAAGCAGGTGAACGCGATGTACTTCAGTCTTCATCTCGAGGATCAGAATGAAACGTGGAGAGGATCCTTTCACCTTTATCTGTCTGTGCTACAGCTCAGTAATGGCCCCTGTCGCACGGAGGTATTAAGGCCTCACCCCTCTCTGGACGCCACCGGCAGCTGGGTCGGGAGCGTAATTCGATTGGGTGTTTCTCTGCCGCGGAAAGAGCCTTTCTTCCCGGGCCGCGCGCACTCGGCTTCTGCAGAAAGACTTCACGTGACATTAACACATTTCCAGAGAGCATTACGGCTTGAAAAGAGATTTGTCTAGACAAAGACGTGGTTTATTTGTAGTGAAAGCTTCATTTCCTGCACCTTCCCCCCCCCCTCCCCCCTCCCCGCGTGACTCCTCCACAGCGGTTGGCGCCCTGGCAGGTAAGAGGATTTCAATTAGTTTACCTCCAAGTGGGCAACACGTGATTAATGGAAGCAATTAGTCTCTGTCATGTCTTCAGCGCGCGGCTAAATCACCGCTCCTCGCGGACGCTGAGAGCAAATTACCTCTGTCGGCTCTTTATGAGCTCCCCATGAAACCCAGCTGATACCCATGTGTGTGTTTTACTGTTGGAGTGTGTGCCTCGTAAACATCTTCAACCCTGCAGTAACAGAAAGGATAAGACTGGAGTCTCTGCATCGGCTTTAAAATCACCCCGAAGTCCCACGGAGAGGGAACAACGGGAATAGATGTTCTGTGTCACACTGACGATAATATCCGGTGTGTGTGTGTGTGTGTGTGTTAACGAGCAGTAATTGAATCAGGGCCTGCTTTGCTCCCCTGATTATAACACGGATGATCTACAGCGTGACACACGTATGTTTACACGGCCTTAATGTACTTTCCATCGCAGAACCGAACTACACCAAAGCGGGATTTATGAATACTCGCAGGCTTCAAAGTGTGTGTGTGTGTGCGCGTGTGTGTGTGTGAGAGAGAGAGAGTGTCACGGCACTCAGAACCTGGAGAAATGAAATCAAATAAAAGGGAATTTACGGAGCCATAGATAATGTGTAGTGAGCTGCAGGCACGTGGAGCTCAGCCAAAAGCGATCGCCCCCACAGGAGGAGACGCCCCCCCCCAACTTCCTCTTCTCAGCTTTAGCTCGGGTTATATATTCATGCAACTATCTCTCATACTGCTACTCTCTGTCTGTGGCTCAAGCCTTCATTCGTACTGCACTGGACATTTTTTGAGTAGCCCCGTTTAAGCGTCCTCAAGCGTCCTCAAGCGTCCTCAAGCGGCCAGGCCAGTTGTTGGTGGCCTTTCCGTATAGCGTAGCGCCGGCTAGCGGGTACGTTCCCCTCTTTTCCGGCCCCATAAAATCGTGGTTCTATCAGACCAGGGCTGAACTAGTGACGTCAACGCTCTCGACTGCTGATTGGTCAGAGAGAATCGTCACAGACCGCGCGAGATCATCCCTCGCGTCGCATATATCTAGAAGCAAGCTTGCAGCATTTTTGTAAACGGAGGAGCTACGAAAATGGCAACGTCGAAGAAAAGCACGCCGTGGTCGACCGAGGAGGTGACGACGTTCCTACATCTCGTCGGGGACGATAGAATCCAGCGACGGAGCTCTACACTGCGTTGCTATAGTAACTACCCCAGGTCCTCAACTGCAACTTTTAAATCCAGGCTGAAGACTTTCTCTTTGTCGCTGCTTTTAATTGAACTATTCACATCTTAAACCGCACTGTAACTTTTATCCATTTAATGTTTATTTCATTATCTTTTCTTTTTAATGACTGATTTTAAATGCCTTTTTCTTAATGTCTTTCATTTAAAAAAATGTAAAAATAAATTGCCTTGTGTTGAAAAGTGCTATATAAATAAATATATCAGGTGGAGAGACATATTCTGACTAGATATTAGACACATATACTTGGCAAGATGTTGAGCTTTTGTAGTGAGGAAGAGGAGGAGGAGGAAGAGGAGCAAGAGGAAGAAGAGGAGGAGGAGGAGGAAGGCCTGCAGGGACATGGCTGACTCCAGATCTTATCGCTCGACCATCCCGTGTTCGGTTACATCCAGTTTTTAATTTGGCACCCTGAGACAAGTCAGCGTTCACAAAGAAGCCTTTATGATGCGTGTCGATCGGTGCCAACGATGAGTTTCCCTCTTCATCGAAACGCACACTCTCCTCGGCGCCGTCAGTCAGGGCGCTACGGCACGGAGAGAGGGCTATTATGCAAAGCTCGTCAAATCGTGTTCAACATCCACCTCTGTGGCCCGTTCTAAGGCTGTGTGTATAACGTGTATAACGTGTATAACGTGTATAACGTGTATAACGTGTATATATAGTAGTGATAATAGTGGAAGCAGACTTTCCTCTCGTCTCAGGAGGCAACGATGCGGCACTATTTTACTGTTTCTATTGTTCCTATAACTTAGCTATAAGCTCTTTTTCAATGTGTGTCTGTTGGACACTATAATGTACAATATACAATAATGTACAACAACAACAACAACAACAACAACAACAACAACAGCCTCTATTTCATTCCCTCCAGGCTATGATTACTCAAAGCTCCAGTCGAGGCTTTCTTCTGAACAAAAAAGTAATCTAGAAAGTTCTTAATTTTTCCGTACGTTTTCTCTGGACGTCAGTTTGAAACACGGTCGCAAAGGATTCGCTTCTTGACCTGATTACTATTTAGCTAGTTAGCAAGGCATGCTAACGCTGGCATACACAGTTTAAAGTAATTCCTTCTTTTTGCTGTGTTTTTGATTTTGCAAAGGAAAAGGAGAAAGTATATATAAGATTTAAGGTTTAATGTGCGTTTGGTAAATATAATAATTTCACAATTTACCAGATTTTTCACGCTCTCACGATGCCCAAACTATTCTCACGCCAAAAACAAGATGAACTGGCGATCGTTTTTGGTTGGTTATTTACAATGTTGAGTTGACAGCTGGCTCCGCCCCCTCCCCGCCCCCACCACTCTCAACGTCAACAGACAGCAGAGCAGTGGGAGCCGGTTGGTCAATCCGACCCGTATTGCGCAGATCTGAGATCAGCAGAAATGATAACAATTAAAAGTCTGCTGCTTATCAACATAGAGTCCAAAGAGTATGAGAGTGAGAGTGCGTTAATTAATATACTTGGCAGTTTGGAGTAAGTCTGTAGATGTGTGTGTGTGTGTGTGTGTGTGTTTCATGTATAGGCCTCTCACGATAATGAATTTTGTTCGATACATTTTTCCGGAAATTATTGCGATAAGCGATAATATTGCCGGCACCGTTGTACGACCATTTTAGACCCCTGGCATAATGATAATATATAATAATAATTCAAGTACATCCTTTCAAACTGCTAGCCACATCCTCATGTAAATGGAAATGTATCGAGGTCAGAAAAGTTATCGAGTTCATTTTTATTTATCGTACGATAAGTCAATGAATTGCTTATCACGACAGGCACATAGTCTGTGTCCAATATTGTGTATTTGTATATATATATATATATATAGATATATGCTACGGTCCCGCTACTGACACGACAGCAGTCATTTAGTGCGTATATGTGTAATTAAACCCATGATATCAAAATCTCACTCCAGCCAGGTGCCCAGAGTTGGCAACCCTGCTTTAAGTAGAGGTTTATCAATTTGTGGACTATTTCTCAGAGTGGCGAAATAACCAAAAATATGTATTTCATTTCCTTGAGGCTATTATTAATCAGTTAAGTGTTATCTTTCAAGATTATTCAGATTCAGGAAGAAGGGTTCTGAATTCGATATCATTTGTATTAGCATAGCTTTATTAGCAGCTCGTTAGCCAGGCATGCTAACACGTGGACACACATAGTTGTACCTTCCTACCCTGTGTGTGTCTCTGGTTGGGCCGAGGCAGAGGCAGAGGCAGAGCATGCCCTCTCTCTGTCAGAGCCCGCTGCAGGTCGTGCAGACTGACATCACGTGGAGGAATCGTTCTCTGAGCCGCTGCGCAGGAGCAGATGCTAAACTGCGATCAGACGACGGCTAACCTCTACGCTGCAGCAGTAATAGGGCCTAGCAGCTTTTTGTCAGGGGTGATATCCCTCTGCGAGGAACGCTCGGGCACTAACTGGAGCAATTAACATGCTGAACTCTGTCAGAGGCTCGGCACGGGATCATGAATTATGGATCGTGGTTTGAATAACTGTTGGATTCGACCGGGAGGGATTTGGATCATGCAGGGAATCTAACGCAGTGTCCTCTCATCAACTCCGTCCGCCTGAGGACGGACTGTCAGCACGTAGGATAAGATGAGAGTTCCTGCAGCTCCCATTGGTCAGGATGCTACAGGACTTTTAAGTGTCACAAAAAGTAGTTTTTAGTTTGAGCAAGTTTCTGATCCTGCAGATCAACTTTCGAGCTTTGAGTGGAATACCCGAACGCAAGACATCAGTCAGAGAGGTTTGATCTGCCTTTGGTAAAGTAATAATTAACAATGGATGGACATCAGCGTGACTCCACCGCTGAGGACGTGCAGCGCAAAGCAGAGGAGGTACACGCACGATGAGAGTACTTTATCGTTGTAGTGTGTAAGTACATGCTGTGGTCTGATCAATGGCATACAAGAGAGGGCGTAACGGGGGGTTTGAGGGGGGAGGCCCTTGAGCAAGGCACCGGACACACACACTCCCCGGGCGCGGTACACTGCCGCTGCTCCTGGTGGGATGGGCTCAGAGCAGAGAACACATGTCACTGTGTGCTCTATTCTATTCTATCTATATCTGTTGGGGGTGGGGAGTGGGTGTGGTGTGTGAGTGTGTGTGTGTGTGTGTGTGTGTGTGTGTGTGTGTGTGTGTGTGTGTGTGTGTGTGTGGTGGTTTCCTGTTGCCCAGAGTCCCAGCTCTTGTCTGCAGGTACACAAAGCCTCCCTTGAAGGCTTTGCAAAGCGTCGGCAGGATGAGACGCAGCTGATGGTTAACAGATCGATGACCAGACCCCCCCCCCACGTTTGTTTACACTCTCAATTCAGAAAGATGCTGATGCTTAATATATATATATATACATGAGAACAGAATGTGAAATAATGTACATTAAGACCAAATTAAATACGGTTCATCGCGGTGAATAAGTAGATTCTCTCTCCGAGCCTTTTTAGCATTTACTGGCCGAATATACAAAGACCATTTTTAGAAGTCTGTAAATAGAATATGAATGAAAAGAACATGAAAGAAATAATGTACGTTAAGACGACATTAAATACGGTTTATTCAAAGTCAACTTTAATGTCAATCTCTCTCTCTCGTCCAGACGGAGAGATCGACAAATATACGTTTCCAACACATCCCGAATTGCGTGATAACTATACATACGTATCTCTCTCTCTCTCTCTCTCTCTCTCTCTCTCTCTCTCTCTCTCTCTCTCTCTCTCTCTCTCTCTCTCTCCTCTCTCTCTCTCTCCTCTCTCTCTCTCTCTCTCTCTCTCTCTCTCTCTCTCTCTCTCTCTCTCTCTCCTCTCTCTCTCTCTCTCTCTCTCTCTCTCTCTCTCTCTCCTCTCCCTCTCTCTCTCTCTCTCTCTCTCTCTCCTGGCGCGGCTCCACGCTGCTGATTGCCATATTCCCAGAGCACAAATGTCACTTAGCACTTTGCTGGCTTCATCCGCCCGTTAAAGCCTCTGTAATCCCTCAGAAGAGCGAAGTCACCCCGGACCCTCCGTCTCCGACAGAGAGACCAGTTCAGCCACTGGGAAGCAGACCATTGATACTGGGCTGCTGTCTCCGGGGAGACGGAGACATTAGACAACTTTAAGGTCCCTATCACACTGTTCCTCATCAATATACACAGATATATCCAGAGCCTGTCTCTGATTGGCTGAAACACCAAACAGATCATTGCAGCATTACCCATAATCCCCTCTGTTTCAGCCCTGTTTCCAAAGTGCTGATTCTCTGTCTGTTACTTTAGATGAATACAAGGAGCCCCTCCCCAGAAGAGGAGAAGAGGGGACACATGTTGATGTAGAGAGACATGAAGAAGAGGGGACACATGTTGATGTAGAAGAGACATGGAGAAGAGGGGACACATGTTGATGTAGAAGAGACATGAGGAAGAGGGGACACATGTTGATGTAGAAGAGACATGAAGAAGAGGGGACACATGTTGATGTAGAAGAGACGTGAAGAAGAGGGGACACATGTTGATGTAGAAGAGACATGAAGAAGAGGGGACACGTGTTGATGAAGAAGAGACGTGAAGAAGAGGGGACACATGTTGATGAAGAAGAGACGTGAAGAAGAGGGGACACATGTTGATGTAGAAGAGACATGAAGAAGAGGGGACACATGTTGATGTAGAAGAGACGTGAAGAAGAGGGGACACATGTTGATGTAGAAGAGACATGGAGAAGAGGGGACACATGTTGATGAAGAAGAGACATGAAGAAGAGGGGACACATGTTGATGTAGAAGAGACATGAAGAAGAGGGGACACATGTTGATGTAGAAGAGACATGAGGAAGAGGGGACACATGTTGATGTAGAAGAGACATGAAGAAGAGGGGACACATGTTGATGTAGAAGAGACATGAGGAAGAGGGGACACATGTTGATGTAGAAGAGACATGAAGAAGAGGGGACACATGTTGATGTAGAAGAGACATGAGGAAGAGGGGACACATGTTGATGTAGAAGAGACATGGAGAAGAGGGGACACATGTTGATGTAGAAGAGACATGGAGAAGAGGGGACACATGTTGATGTAGAAGAGACATGAAGAAGAGGGGACACATGTTGATGTAGAAGAGACATGGAGAAGAGGGGACACATGTTGATGTAGAAGAGACATGGAGAAGAGGGGACACATGTTGATGTAGAAGAGACATGAGGAAGAGGGGACACATGTTGATGTAGAAGAGACATGGAGAAGAGGGGACACGTGTTGATGTAGAAGAGACATGAGAAGAGGGGACACATGTTGATGTAGAAGAGACATGAAGAAGAGGGGACACATGGTGATGTAGAAGAGACATGGAGAAGAGGGGACACATGTTGATGTAGAAGAGACATGAAGAAGAGGGGACACGTGTTGATGTAGAAGAGACATGGAGAAGAGGGGACACATGTTGATGTAGAAGAGACATGGAGAAGAGGGGACACATGTTGATGTAGAAGAGACATGAAGAAGAGGGGACACATGTTGATGTAGAAGAGACATGAAGAAGAGGGGACACATGTTGATGTAGAAGAGACATGAAGAAGAGGGGACACATGTTGATGTAGAAGAGACATGAAGAAGAGGGGACACATGTTGATGTAGAAGAGACATGAAGAAGAGGGGACACATGTTGATGTAGAGGAGACATGAAGAAGAGGGGACACATGTTGATGTAGAAGAGACATGAAGAAGAAGAGGGGACACATGTTGATGTAGAAGAGACATGAAGAAGAGGGGACACATGTTGATGTAGAAGAGACATGAAGAAGAGGGGACACATGTTGATGTAGAGGAGACATGAAGAAGAGGGGACACATGTTGATGTAGAAGAGACATGGAGAAGAGGGGACACATGTTGATGTAGAAGAGACACGGAGAAGAGGGGACACATGTTGATGTAGAAGAGACATGGAGAAGAGGGGACACATGTTGATGTAGAGGAGACATGGAGAAGAGGGGACACATGTTGATGTAGAGAGACATGGAGAAGAGGGGACACATGTTGATGTAGAAGAGACATGAAGAAGAGGGGACACATGTTGATGTAGAGGAGACATGAAGAAGAGGGGACACATGTTGATGTAGAAGAGACATGGAGAAGAGGGGACACATGTTGATGTAGAAGAGACATGAAGAAGAGGGGACACATGTTGATGGAGAAGAGGGGACACATGTTGATGTAGAAGAGACATGAAGAAGAGGGGACACATGTTGATGTGGAAGAGACATGGAGAAGAGGGGACACATGTTGATGTGGAAGAGACATGAAGAAGAGGGGACACGTGTTGATGTAGAAGGGACATGAAGAAGAGGGGACACATGTTGATGTAGAAGAGACATGGAGAAGAGGGGACACATGTTGATGTGGAAGAGACATGGAGAAGAGGGGACACATGTTGATGTAGAAGAGACATGAAGAAGAGGGGACACATGTTGATGTAGAAGAGACATGAAGAAGAGGGGACACATGTTGATGTAGAAGAGACATGGAGAAGAGGGGACACATGTTGATGTAGAAGAGACATGAAGAAGAGGGGACACATGTTGATGTGGAAGAGACATGGAGAAGAGGGGACACATGTTGATGTAGAAGAGACACGAAGAAGAGGAAGAACCCAATGAAGGGTGGCCCTTGTATTGTAAGCGTTTCACTTCTTCTTCGTTGGTTATATCTGGCGTAGCTCCTCAGCAAAAGCAGCAGCGGGACTGAAAGTGAAAAACACAAAGCTTCTCCTTCATTTCTTCTCACAGGAAAAATAACATCGAGCGAAAACACTCCGAGGTTTTATTAACCCTGCGACGCAGAGTTTATTAAAATGACTGAGAGGGAGAGCCTGGCTCATTAACACACACACACACACACACACACACACACACACACACACACACACGGCACACAGGGAGGTCTGCCGCTAAATGAACCCTCGGGGAGCTGGTAGCTCATAGCTCAGAGTTAGCTCAGAAGTCAAGCACGTGCACATTTAAAGACCCACACACCACACACACACACACACACACACACACCACACACACACACACACGCACACACTTACTTGAGGGGTGGCCTGAGCTGCCCATTTAAATCTCTGCCACTCACCTTCAAGTGGAGTGGTGCGGTGGGCCCAGTAAATATGAGGGGATGTGTGTGTGTGTGTGTGTGTGTGTGTGTGTGTGGTGTGTGTGTGTGTGTGTGTGTGTGTGTTTGACCGCAGGTGGAGCTTTGGTGCGGTCGGGCAGCGGGTGAGCGTCGCCCCTGGGCAACGTACACTACGACCTCGCGGTGGTTACGAGCCGCGCTCAGAGGTGATGGGAAAGTGTGTGTTTGTGAAACGTCAGTAAACTGCTGCAGCTGCTGCTCGCACAGTGTGTGTGTGCTGCGGGGAGTTCCAGCTTCACTTGCAAATAGAAATAAGATCAAAGAAGGCTACACTGCATGCATGTTGGATTCATACATGATGAGAGACAATGGCCGCGTTCACACTGCGGCACTTTCCCCACAAAGGTTCATGCGAACTTAGTTCATGATCGCGTTCACACCAAAAAGAGCCGGGTACTAAAAGTAGTTCATGCGAACCTTTTGTACCCGCTCGAAAGTCCCTGCTCTCTAGCATGCTCTCTAGCATGCTAGAGAGCATGCTAGAGAGCAGGGACTTTCGAGCGGCTCTTTGTGAGAAGAGAGCTATATTCCTGATTGGCTGGGCGGATTGCAAACCACGCCCCGTAACACTCCCAAAGAGTGTTTGTGAAGCCGCCATTTTATTATCCTCGCATTAGCATTATTAGCATTAGCATCAGCCCAGCGCAGAAACGCAGAGAGACTAACTCATGGCAACACAAAATAAAACATGGGAGCGGTGGAGATGAGGAGGTGTCGGCGTTCTGGAGATTTACTCGGAAGGCTTCAGTAGCAGCTGCTGGGACTCCCAGCAGCTTCT
Organism: Champsocephalus gunnari; assembly: GCA_036324595.1. Lineage (NCBI taxonomy): Eukaryota > Metazoa > Chordata > Actinopteri > Perciformes > Channichthyidae > Champsocephalus > Champsocephalus gunnari. The sequence continues at coordinate 27,924,821 of CM070448.1, read as the reverse complement.
ACTGAAGCCTTCCCCAACTCCGGGGACTTCCGGCCGGGGACTCCGGGCGGCAGTATACGCCGTGAAGTGGGTTTGCGGCCTGCCAGTAAACCCAAAGCAGAAGAAGAAGAAGTGACGTCAGCGGCTTCATTTGCCTAATCCACCCCGTCTACACTACAGCGTCGACAGCGTCGAAAGCTCCAATCTGCCCATTCACTTTCAAATGGAGTGACGTCACGTAGCCGCGCTTTTTCGCCGAACTGAATTGTGGGTAGCAGAGCGGTCCGTCTCAGGCGTCTCCGGCGACAGAAGTTGAACAATGTTCAACTTCTGACGCCGGAGACGCCGGAGTAGCCAGCGCCAGCCAATCAAATCCCGTTTCCCAAAATCTGACAGCTGAAGCCGTAGCCAATCAAACCGCGTCTAAGCTGGGAGAGATATCCCGCCGTTCATTTCTATATTTCAAAACAAGTCGGAGGAGAAACTAACTATCGCCGTAGCAATCACCCGGTTTTGTATGACCAGACCCTCTTCACCTACCGGGACACAAACCGGAGGAACCAGCATGGAGGGAGGGGGCAGAGGCAGTGGGGGAACTGGTAGGGTTTTCGTCTGTTTGGGGAGTTTATATATATATATATATTGCTCCCATAAAATCCCCGGGGTTTTTGCTTTGTATGTCGGGGGCGGGAGATTCATGTGATTGGTTGTTGGTCGTGTTGCTTGAATAAAATCCCCAAGCTCCAGACACGCCCAGCTCCAAGCTATCTTTTGAAGCTGTAGTGTGGACGCTCCGTTATTCCGGTGTGAACGCGATCTGTACTTAGTTCATGCGAACTAAAGAGGTCGCATGCACCTTTGTGGGAAAAGTACCGCAGTGTGAACGCGGCTAATGGCCCCGCTGCATCTCAGAGCCTCCGCATGCTGTAGAACCCTGATACATGGAAAACACCATATCCTCCACGTCTTTGTCTCTGCACGTCCGTTAAGACCCAATCTTTTCCAGACTAATCGGACTCAACACGTCTGCATATCTCTGTCCGTGTGGGACATCCCCTCCACCAGCAGCTGTTCCCGTCAGACCAGGGACTCAGAGACAAACAGGCAGTCAACAAAGAGGCTGGATTAGCAGCAGCGTGACAACGGGTTTGTCCCCGAGGCTGGAGGAGCCGGAAGTCTTTTCATATCCCAGAACCTGTGCAGGAGGAGGTGTATCTCACCGCACAGACTGCAACAGCAGACACAGGAACCGCTTCTCTCTTGGGCAGATCGTAATAAAGTACATTTACCTTCCACGAGGTCTTCAACGCCGGCCTTAAGACCTTCTTCTTTCGGCAGGCCTTTGAGCACGGTACACCTGGAGTACTGCCCTTTGTATCGCTATCTCCGACTTTTATGTTTGTACTCTATTTCATATTTAATTTTTTGATTTCTTATTTTTATTACAATTATTTGTTTAATCTCTCAAAGCGTATCAGTATCCCTTGTTGTGAAGCACTTCGAGATGTGTCTTGGCAGATGAGAAGCGCGATATCAAATTAAATATATTATTATTAAGTAGTTTACAATTTTGAGGAACTTGTCCTTGAGTATTTTCCTTTCATACTTCTTCTTCAGTACATTTGGGACACCAAATATAGTTCGCATTAATGCATCAATAATGTATTCATATGGTTCTGAAATGGCCCATAACACAACATACCTACTTTTACTTTTTGATGTTCGATGCCGAGACTTTTCGCACGTTCACTTAAGTGATATTTTGAATACATGACTCTTTCTTGTAACTTTTAAAATGTCCTTCCACGTTTGGTCTCGACCCGCGGACATCTGCTCTCCACGGACCCAGCTTCCCCTAACTCCATCCCCACTGTTCACAGAAAGCAGAACTCGGGACTATTAATAGGCTTCCTGCTCATAAAAGAGATGTGGCAGATCAGGTTGTTTGGGGGGAGTTTGATATGCATGTAATACAATATTAGTTCAATTGCGATGCTCCGTCAGAGGCCCCCCCCCGTGGAAATCTGCATGAAATCACTGTCTGGGCGAGGCCGTAAATCACCCGTGGCGTTGTTTATTATTGCAGAACAGTTTTATGGAGGGCGGGCACTTTGGCGGGACGTCCCGGAGAGGAATGCCCAGCAGAGGACCTTCGAGGTAAACCCCCACTATTCCCTTCTTTATTTTATTTCCACAGGGGGGTTGGCGGGAGTTCAGAGAGGAGCCGGAGGATTACACGGGTACTGGACGGCCTGATTAAAGCTCAGGCACACCTTCATCATCCCCAAGAAGCTCTTCATCACACACAGAGATGGCAAGAGTACACATCCTTTACTCGAGTAGAAGTACAGATACTCGTGTTTAAAAATACTCTGGTGAAAGTAGAACTAAACTTCTTTACTCAAGTGAAAGTAAAGAGGCTTTGAAGTGTGCTTCAGTAACAAACAGAAGAAGTAGAAAGTTCAGGTATTTGAGTTCAACATGTAAGAAGTAGAAAGTACAGGTATTTGAGTTCAACATGTAAGAAGTAGAAAGTACAGGTATTTGAGTTCAACATGTAGAGAAGTAGAAAGTACAGGTATTTGAGTTCAACATGTAAGAAGTAGAAAGTACAGGTATTTGAGTTCAACATGGGAGAAGTAGAAAGTACAGGTATTTGAGTTCAACATGTAAGAAGTAGAAAGTACAGGTATTTGAGTTCAACATGTAAGAAGTAGAAAGTACAGGTATTTGAGTTCAACATGTAAGAAGTAGAAAGTACAGGTATTTGAGTTCAACATGTAAGAAGTAGAATGTACAGGTATTTGAGTTCAACATGTGAGAAGTAGAAAGTACAGGTATTTGAGTTCAACATGTGAGAAGTAGAAAGTACAGGTATTTGAGTTCAACATGTAAGAAGTAGAAAGTACAGGTATTTGTGTTCAACATGTAAGAAGTAGAAAGTACAGGTATTTGAGTTCAACATGTGAGATGTAGAAAGTACAGGTATTTGAGTTCAACATGTAAGAAGTAGAAAGTACAGGTATTTGAGTTCAACATGTAAGAAGTAGAAAGTACAGGTATTTGAGTTCAACATGTAAGAAGTAGAAAGTACAGGTATTTGAGTTCAACATGTAAGAAGTAGAAAGTACAGGTATTTGAGTTCAACATGTAAGAAGTAGAAAGTACAGGTATTTGAGTTCAACATGTAAGAAGTAGAATGTACAGGTATTTGAGTTCAACATGTGAGAAGTAGAAAGTACAGGTATTTGAGTTCAACATGTGAGAAGTAGAAAGTACAGGTATTTGAGTTCAACATGTAAGAAGTAGAAAGTACAGGTATTTGAGTTCAACATGTGAGAAGTAGAAAGTACAGGTATTTGAGTTCAACATGTGAGAAGTAGAAAGTACAGGTATTTGAGTTCAACATGTAAGAAGTAGAAAGTACAGGTATTTGGGTTCAACATGAGAGAAGTAGAAAGTACAGGTATTTGAGTTCAACATGTGAGAAGTAGAAAGTACAGGTATTTGAGTTCAACATGTGAGAAGTAGAAAGTACAGGTATTTGAGTTCAACATGTAAGAAGTAGAAAGTACAGGTATTTGAGTTCAACATGTGAGAAGTAGAAAGTACAGGTATTTGAGTTCAACATGTGAGAAGTAGAAAGTACAGGTATTTGTGTTCAACATGTAAGAAGTAGAAAGTACAGGTATTTGAGTTCAACATGTAAGAAGTAGAAAGTACAGGTATTTGGGTTCAACATGTAAGAAGTAGAAAGTACAGGTATTTGAGTTCAACATGTAAGAAGTAGAAAGTACAGGTATTTGGGTTCAACATGTAAGAAGTAGAAAGTACAGGTATTTGGGTTCAACATGAGAGAAGTAGAAAGTACAGGTATTTGGGTTCAACATGTAAGAAGTAGAAAGTACAGGTATTTGAGTTCAACATGTAAGAAGTAGAAAGTACAGGTATTTGAGTTCAACATGTAAGAAGTAGAAAGTACAGGTATTTGAGTTCAACATGAGAGAAGTAGAAAGTACAGGTATTTGGGTTCAACATGTAAGAAGTAGAAAGTACAGGTATTTGGGTTCAACATGAGAGAAGTAGAAAGTACAGGTATTTGGGTTCAACATGTAAGAAGTAGAAAGTACAGGTATTTGAGTTCAACATGTAAGAAGTAGAAAGTACAGGTATTTGAGTTCAACATGTAAGAAGTAGAAAGTACAGGTATTTGAGTTCAACATGAGAGAAGTAGAAAGTACAGGTATTTGAGTTCAACATGTAAGAAGTAGAAAGTACAGGTATTTGAGTTCAACATGTAAGAAGTAGAAAGTACAGGTATTTGAGTTCAACATGTAAGAAGTAGAAAGTACAGGTATTTGAGTTCAACATGTAAGAAGTAGAAAGTACAGGTATTTGAGTTCAACATGTAAGAAGTAGAAAGTACAGGTATTTGAGTTCAACATGTAAGAAGTAGAAAGTACAGGTATTTGAGTTCAACATGTAAGAAGTAGAAAGTACAGGTATTTGAGTTCAACATGTAAGAAGTAGAAAGTACAGGTATTTGAGTTCAACATGAGAGAAGTAGAAAGTACAGGTATTTGAGTTCAACATGTAAGAAGTAGAAAGTACAGGTATTTGTGTTCAACATGTGAGAAGTAGAAAGTACAGGTATTTGAGTTCAACATGTGAGAAGTAGAAAGTACAGGTATTTGAGTTCAACATGTGAGAAGTAGAAAGTACAGGTATTTGAGTTCAACATGTAAGAAGTAGAAAGTACAGGTATTTGTGTTCAACATGTAAGAAGTAGAAAGTACAGGTATTTGTGTTCAACATGTAGGAAGTAGAAAGTACAGGTATTTGAGTTCAACATGTAAGAAGTAGAATGTACAGGTATTTGAGTTCAACATGTGAGAAGTAGAAAGTACAGGTATTTGAGTTCAACATGTAAGAAGTAGAAAGTACAGGTATTTGAGTTCAACATGTGAGAAGTAGAAAGTACAGGTATTTGAGTTCAACATGTGAGATGTAGAAAGTACAGGTATTTGAGTTCAACATGTAAGAAGTAGAAAGTACAGGTATTTGGGTTCAACATGAGAGAAGTAGAAAGTACAGGTATTTGAGTTCAACATGTGAGAAGTAGAAAGTACAGGTATTTGAGTTCAACATGTGAGAAGTAGAAAGTACAGGTATTTGAGTTCAACATGTAAGAAGTAGAAAGTACAGGTATTTGGGTTCAACATGTAAGAAGTAGAAAGTTCAGGTATTTGGGTTCAACATGAGAGAAGTAGAAAGTACAGGTATTTGGGTTCAACATGTAAGAAGTAGAAAGTACAGGTATTTGAGTTCAACATGTAAGAAGTAGAAAGTACAGGTATTTGAGTTCAACATGTAAGAAGTAGAAAGTACAGGTATTTGAGTTCAACATGAGAGAAGTAGAAAGTACAGGTATTTGAGTTCAACATGTAAGAAGTAGAAAGTACATGTATTTGGGTTCAACATGTAAGAAGTAGAAAGTACAGGTATTTGAGTTCAACATGTAAGAAGTAGAAAGTACAGGTATTTGGGTTCAACATGAGAGAAGTAGAAAGTACAGGTATTTGGGTTCAACATGTAAGAAGTAGAAAGTTCAGGTATTTGGGTTCAACATGAGAGAAGTAGAAAGTACAGGTATTTGGGTTCAACATGTAAGAAGTAGAAAGTACAGGTATTTGAGTTCAACATGTAAGAAGTAGAAAGTACAGGTATTTGAGTTCAACATGTAAGAAGTAGAAAGTACAGGTATTTGAGTTCAACATGAGAGAAGTAGAAAGTACAGGTATTTGAGTTCAACATGTAAGAAGTAGAAAGTACAGGTATTTGGGTTCAACATGTAAGAAGTAGAAAGTACAGGTATTTGAGTTCAACATGTAAGAAGTAGAAAGTACAGGTATTTGAGTTCAACATGTAAGAAGTAGAAAGTACAGGTATTTGAGTTCAACATGTAAGAAGTAGAAAGTACAGGTATTTGAGTTCAACATGTAAGAAGTAGAAAGTACAGGTATTTGAGTTCAACATGTAAGAAGTAAAAGTACAGGTATTTGAGTTCAACATGTAAGAAGTAGAAAGTACAGGTATTTGAGTTCAACATGAGAGAAGTAGAAAGTACAGGTATTTGAGTTCAACATGTAAGAAGTAGAAAGTACATGTATTTGTGTTCAACATGTGAGAAGTAGAAAGTACAGGTATTTGAGTTCAACATGTGAGAAGTAGAAAGTACAGGTATTTGAGTTCAACCAGCTGGTCCCAGGCGAATAGCACAACATCAAGGCCTATCCTATCACTCTCTATTGCTATTTATTTATTGTTGTACTGCTATTTATTTATTTATTTATGTATTGTTGTACTGTTGTCTGCTGTACTCTATTTAATTATGTTTTTATTTCTCTAGTCTTGTTGTGGTCATTTGACATCTTGCCGAGGACCACAGTTGAAAACCAGCCTGCTGCTAACACTGGCTCGCTCACAGCAATGTGGGTTAACGTGCACTGTCCTTTAAACACGTGAACACAAAGCAACAGATGACTCTGTGGCTGGAACACACGGACGATCAGGAGAAACCAGGTCACAGGGACGATCAGGAGAAACCAGGTCACAGGGACGATCAGGAGAAACCAGGTCACCGGGACGATCAGGAGAAACGAGGTGTTTCTCTCAGATATTGCGCAGATTTAAAGGACGCCATTAGCAGATCAATCCCGATGAAAATAAAAGTTCTGCTCGAGGATTCTCAGCCAAACAGACACAATCCAACTCTTATGTTGTATTCCCCTCTGTGGCCACCCACACCCACTTTCTCTTTCTTTAATGTCTGCTGTGTCTGAGTTTGTCTGCCAGGTCTGTGAGCATCAGGAAAACTTATCACGAGAACAGAGCTCCTTTCTGGACCTCAGACGCTGCGACTCTTTCAGCTGTTCGGAAGTGGAAAAGCACATTAGGGTTCATTGTGCCGGCACATTCCCGCGGTGGAGCGTTTCTGTCCAGCCTGACGCACACACACACACACACACACACACGCACACACACACACACACACACAACACAGCACACACACACACACACACACACACAACACACACACACACACACACACACACACACACACTTCATCTTGATATTAAATGGGGGCCGTGTGGCTTGAAATAAAATTCCTCGCATGAAGAGGTGGGAAGTAGTGGAGTACAAATACTTCGTTACTGTACTTAAGTACATGTTTCTGGTATCAGTACTTTACTCTACTACTTATTTTTCTGACGACTTTTTACTTTTACTTCTTACATGTTGAACTCAAATACCTGTACTTTCTACTTCTCACATGTTGAACTCAAATACCTGTACTTTCTACTTCTCACATGTTGAACTCAAATACCTGTACTTTCTACTTCTTACATGTTGAACACAAATACCTGTACTTTCTACTTCTCACATGTTGAACTCAAATACCTGTACTTTCTACTTCTCACATGTTGAACTCAAATACCTGTACTTTCTACTTCTTACATGTTGAACTCAAATACCTGTACTTTCTACTTCTTACATGTTGAACACAAATACCTGTACTTTCTACTTCTCACATGTTGAACTCAAATACCTGTACTTTCTACTTCTTACATGTTGAATACAAATACCTGTACTTTCTACTTCTTACATGTTGAACTCAAATACCTGTACTTTCTACTTCTCTCATGTTGAACTCAAATACCTGTACTTTCTACTTCTCTCATGTTGAACTCAAATACCTGTACTTTCTACTTCTCTCATGTTGAACTCAAATACCTGTACTTTCTACTTCTTACATGTTGAACTCAAATACCTGTACTTTCTACTTCTCTCATGTTGAACTCAAATACCTGTACTTTCTACTTCTTACATGTTGAACTCAAATACCTGTACTTTCTACTTCTTACATGTTGAACCCAAATACCTGTACTTTCTACTTCTTACATGTTGAACACAAATACCTGTACTTTCTACTTCTCACATGTTGAACTCAAATACCTGTACTTTCTACTTCTTACATGTTGAACTCAAATACCTGTACTTTCTACTTCTTACATGTTGAACTCAAATACCTGTACTTTCTACTTCTCTCATGTTGAACTCAAATACCTGTACTTTCTACTTCTCTCATGTTGAACTCAAATACCTGTACTTTCTACTTCTTACATGTTGAACCCAAATACCTGTACTTTCTACTTCTCACATGTTGAACTCAAATACCTGTACTTTCTACTTCTCTACATGTTGAACTCAAATACCTGTACTTTCTACTTCTCTCATGTTGAACTCAAATACCTGTACTTTCTACTTCTCTACATGTTGAACTCAAATACCTGTACTTTCTACTTCTTACATGTTGAACTCAAATACCTGTACTTTCTACTTCTCACATGTTGAACTCAAATACCTGTACTTTCTACTTCTTGCATGTTGAACTCAAATACCTGTACTTTCTACTTCTTACATGTTGAACCCAAATACCTGTACTTTCTACTTCTTACATGTTGAACTCAAATACCTGTACTTTCTACTTCTCACATGTTGAACTCAAATACCTGTACTTTCTACTTCTTACATGTTGAACTCAAATACCTGTACTTTCTACTTCTTACATGTTGAACTCAAATACCTGTACTTTCTACTTCTCACATGTTGAACTCAAATACCTGTACTTTCTACTTCTCTCATGTTGAACTCAAATACCTGTACTTTCTACTTCTCACATGTTGAACTCAAATACCTGTACTTTCTACTTCTCTCATGTTGAACTCAAATACCTGTACTTTCTACTTCTTACATGTTGAACTCAAATACCTTGTTCTATTGATATAAAGGGAGGTCAGGTACTCTTTAAAGCAGCTGCTAGCTATGGGGTACATTTTACTGAAGCACACTTCAAAGCCTCTTTACTTTCACTTGAGTAAAGAAGTTTAGTCAGTACTTCTACTTTTATCAGAGTATTTTTAAACACGAGTATCTGTACTTCTACTTGAGTAAAGGATGTGTTTTTGTCATCTTCGCTCGCTTGTTTAATTCTCCAACGTGGTTTTGGAGGCCGGACACTTTCTTCTCCCGTCCAGGATACGTTTACGTTCTGCAACCACCTCGTGAAATCATAAGTAATATTCATGTTATTTAAACTAACTTGACTTGGAGTGGTTTGATGTGTCGGTCACACGGAGGAAAGGGGAGAGACGATTACAAGCGTCAGGAGGCTATCAAGAAAACCCAGCATGAAAAATGAAAAATACCCCGAGAGAAGAAATGCATTAAAAGCCTACAAGTTGTTTCAAATATAAAAGTCTCTATCGTTCGATGTAAGCTCGTTTCAAAGGTGTTTTATTTGTATCTGGGGTGGGGTAGTAATGTTGTTGTGTCTAGACTCTGAGCAGCTCCAGTTTCTCTTCGCTTCCTGCTGGGATTAGGAGCTGAGGCCTGTGACATCAGTGGGGGATGAGAGTGAAGATATTCCACTATTAATAACATACTATGGAAAGGGGTTAAAAATAGAATAGAAAGTATTTTTTAAATTACATGTCTTCATCTACGGGATATATATGTTACGGCAGCTTTAAACTTTCATTTTGGGTTTCAAATGAACACGTTTAAATACTTTAATGTTGAACAATGTCCTCTTAAGTACCTGTATTCACCCTGTGTTTCTGCACCCGTTGATTTAAAGTGGGTTTTTTTTTAGTTCCGGAACCCAGTGACATCACTACCGAACACTCACGCTCCTATTGGCTAGCGCTAAGGGGGCGGGACATCAATCAATCAATCAATCAATCAATGTTTATTTATAGCCCAATATCACAAATGTTACATTTGTCTCAGTGGACTTCACAGTTTGTACAGAATATCAGTATGACAATACGACACCCTCTATCCTTAGACCCTCTGTCCTTATACCCTCTGTCCTTATACCCTCTGTCCTCAGACCCTCTGTCCTCAGACCCTCTGTCCTTAGACCCTCTGTCCTTAGACACTCTAGCCTAGGACCCTCTGTCCTCAGACCCTCTGTCCTTAGACCCTCTGTCCTCAGACCCTCTATCCTTAGACCCTCTGTCCTCAGATCCTCTGTCCTCAGACCCTCTGTCCTTAGACCCTCTGTCCTTAGACCCTCTGTCTGAGACCCTCTCAGACCCTGCTACACCCTCTGTCCTTAGACCCTGTCCCAGACCCTCTGTCCTCAGACCCTCTGTCCTTAGACCCTCTGTCCTCAGACCCTCTGTCCTTACACCCTCTGTCTTAGACCCTCTGTCCTCAGACCCTCTGTCCTCAGACCCTCTGTCCTCAGACCCTCTGTCCTTAGACCCTCACATCGTACAAGGAAACACTTCCAGAGAAACCCCACAGTTTAAGGGAACATGGAGAAACCTCAGGGAGAGCAGCAGAGGAGGATCCTCTCCAGGACGGACAGACGTGCAATAGATGCCGTGTGGAAATTGAAGAGATAATACATTTGCAACATAGGTAGTCCAGATGTTCGGAAATGCATGTGTGTATAACAGGAAGATGAATCCACGAGGATATCCATCAGGACCGATGATCCAGGACCACAGCCACGACTCAAGATCCAGGGCTCAGGACCGCAGGATCATCCATGACTCCGGGTCCCGGCGTATAGAGACACCAACCTTCACTGACCAATCACAACAGAACCAGCCTGCGGCACGGGCAGGTTAGATAGTTCACTTTAGTCCAAGTGATCTCGGGTCTCAAACGGTTTGGTCACCATTAATGTTTATATGATCAGGATAGTTATACAAAAATAAGAGAATAAATGAAAAACAGCTTTGAAATACTATGACAGTAAAACAAGAATAAAGTTTAAAAGGGTGATTTGTAAAATATCCATAAAGAAAAAGTAAATCTGTTTCCAGTTCTGTGTTGAGAGAGGTCTCCATAGATCTCTCATGTTGCTCTCAACGTGCAGCAGATTGATGCTTCAACTTAGAAAAGAAATCTTAAAACCCAACTATAAAAACGTCACGTGATCCCCGCTTACGCCTCTATGCCGTGAGCTGATTATCGAGCCTTCATTGTAACAGTCGCGGGTACACTGTGTGTGTGCGTGTGTGTGTGTGTG
>CM070448.1:27895123-27910123 GCA_036324595.1 Champsocephalus gunnari | reverse complement strand
TTGTTACTCGTCATATAGGGCGAAGTGTACGGAGAACTGTTGTAATACTGAGCGTACTGACCCTGACCGAAGGCTGGGTAGCTGGCGTAGTCCTGAGGAGAGAGCAGAGGCAACATCAGAATCAAAATCAACCTCATTTTCAATCTTTCAGTTTGTTTTTCAGAAGATTCAAGGATGTTATTGTCATTTGGTGCGTAGCTACAGTTATGACAATGAAAAGAAAAAATATTGCAAGTAAAGACACGTGAAATAGATCAGAAATAGTGCAGAACAGTCTATATACAGTAATTGGAATATTGCTGCCAGATGAATGTTGTGGATGTCCTTTCAAAAGTTCAGGTGTCTAACAGTCTTATGGCCCGCGGGATGAAACTGTCCCTTAGTCCAGGGGTTCCCAACCCAAGCCCCCCCAAATGACTCCTGTTGGAAGTTCTCTGGCGCGCCCCCCCTGCGATCTTTGGCGCCCCCCCCTGCGATCTTTGGCGCCCCCCCCTGCGATCTTTGGCGCCCCCCCTGCGATCTTTGGCGCCCCCCTTACGATCTCTGGCGCCCCCCCTGCGATATTTGGCGCCCCCCTGCGATCTTTGGCGCTCCCTGCGATCTCTGGCGCCCCCCCTGCGATCTTTGGCGCTCCCTGCGATCTTTGGCGCCCCCTGCGATCTTTGGCACCCCCCCTGCGATCTCTTTGGCCCCCCTGCGCCCCCCCCTGCGATCTTTGGCGCCCCCTGCGATCTCTGGCGCCCCCCTCTGGCGCTCCCTGCATCTCTGGCGCCCCCCTGCGATCTTTGGCGCATGCCCCCCTGCGATCGTTGGCGCCCCCTGCGATCTTTGGCGCCCCCCTGCGATCGTTGGCGCCCCCCTGCGATCTTTGGCACCCCCCCTGCGATCTTTAGCGCCCCCCCTGCGATCTTTGGCGCCCCCCTGCGATCTTTGGCGCCCCCCAGGTTGGGAACCGCTGCCTTAGTCTGTGTGTGTCGTGTCAAATGTTCATATAATCATTTAAATAATACATATATATTCTGAGGAGAGATGAAAGTCAAAGTCAACCTTATTGAAAATCTAGAAACTAACATTTTTAAAAAGATAAACATTGATTTGCATTTAACCGTGGGAAGTAAGTATCTGATCCTCTTGCAAAACATGTCTTGGAACTTGGTGATAGCTATTTAGATAAATAAGTAAGTAGAGATTATTACCATCCTTTAACCATATAATCATTTAAATAATACATATATAGTATGTCTTATACTCTGAATGCCTTTTACTCTTTTAAATAGCATTTGTAATCCTTTATGTGTTTAGGATTTACATTTCAGGGTTAGGGCAACAGGTTTAGGACTGGAGGGTTCAATGGTTTAGTGGTGGGATGTTCAGATGAAGCCTTAAGGGCGGGACCAGTTGGATGTTCTCTCTACGATATAGCGCGCCTGTGAGCTGTGTTCAGGCTCCTCTGAGGATGCAGCTGCTCTGATCCTGCATTCAGACCCATTTCACTTGTATATTAACATTCTTTATTACTTTTTTCGAGGTGGCGCCCCCTTTCGAGGCTGCACATGTGTCATAAAATCCCCACAATGCTTTGCGCACGGACCGATTTCCCCAAATCTGTGGTGGAAAACGTAAGGCGGGGCCTGTCACGTGACGCGAATGCCAGGAAGGATTCTTGCCTCGCTTCTGAAGCAAGACGCTCGGAAGACATGTGACACCCAGTGTGAACAGACGGAGAGATCCAAATACCGTTTCCCACAATCCCGAGGAGTACAAAATAATAATATATATATATATTAGGGCTGTCAAACGATTAACATTTGTAATCAGATTAATCACAGCTTAAAAATTAATTAATCAGATTAATCACCATTCGAACTATGTCCAAAATATGCCATTTCTTTATGTATATTGTTGGGAATGGAAAGATAAATGAGAGAAGGCGGATATATCCATTTAACATACTTTATTTTGCTTACTTTAACATCATGTCTCACGGTGGGGCTAAGCCTTTTCTGGTATGGGTGGAGCCTACCCCAGCCATACCCTGGCGCTGGCACTGGTGGCACGTATGGGGCGGGCCATTCTGCGCATGCGTTAAATGCGTAAATATTTTAACGCAATTAATTCAACAAATTAATTACCGCCGTTAACGCGATAATTTTGACAGCATTAATATATATATATATACACAATCAACAGACGCAGGCTCTGTAAAGCGCCCCTGATAAACATTCCTGTTGCGCAATCTACTTATTATTTATATAAATAGTTATGCAATAAACCGTATTTAATTTAATTTTCCTTTCCTATTCTGTTCTTGTACATATCCCATATTCTATTGACATGTATATGACTTTTTATTTTGTATTTTATTATATACGTTGCATTGTTGGAGGAGCTCAGGTCAGGTCTGTACCGGGTAAGTACAGTTCAAAAGGTCGCTCAGAAATGATCTCAGTATTATAAAGTATAGCATTCAATTCGATGACTGAAATGATGAGCCGTTTTAGTTGAGTCTTATGTTTGTTCTGCGTGTGTGAGGACCCCAGGAAGAATATCCACGCTCATGCTCGTGCCAATGGGACCCTACTAAAGAATGAGACGAAGGAAAGCACGGTGAGCGACTCGCCTCAGACAGAGCAGCTTCCGAAACATGAACACATGCCGTCCATCTGTTGCTCCGTGGCATCGCCGGGATCATCCCCACTGATTCATGTTTGTGTCATGGATGAAATGTAACATGTTGCATGTTTCATAAAAGGCTTTGGGGATAAACCGACTCCAGATCAGAGCACAGAGCATCGAGCTACCTGTTGTGTGCTGTTGAAGCCGCTCGAGTTCGTCAGAGAGTTGTTCCCGGGGTACAAGCCGGACGTGGTTGTGAAGGTGCCACCTTAAAGGGAAAATAACACCGTAGAGTTATTGACGTGCAGCTGCAAAGATAAGTGCATCAGCAGAAGACTTCAAGAGACCTTTGGGGTCATCTACAGTTCGATAACGACATGTTTCAAGCAAAAAGTAGCAATTTTTGTTTGTTTTGCATGAAATATCCTGATTTTCTTTATTTTAAATCATATAAAAGTGAATATTTGTGAGTTGTAGGCAAACAGAACAAGAAATAGGTTTGGAAAAATGTGGTTATTGACCTTTTTCCACAATGTTCTGATGTTTTAAAGACCCAACATTGCACTGCATGTCCAGACAAATGACCTGCTAATATTTGCTACTATTTAAAGTAATTTTCGTTCATGCAAGAAATGGGTTTAAAGGACATTTTCCAGCCTCTCAAATAAGAAGATATCCTTTAGTAGTCAGATAGTAATCAATATGTTTGGGGTCTTTTCAAAGACAAAACATACATTGATAAGAGAATAATCAATTTACAATCGAGTTATAATCATAAAGCATTTTTCATGCAAATATGTCACAATCAAATATGGAGAATTCCTTTGTATTATTTTAAGGCACATATTCTGGTTTTGGTCCAAAAAAGCAAACCTTGCACTTTAAGAGACAATTTTTCACTATTCTCTAACATTTTAAAGACCAAAAATCCCCGGCAGACAAACTGAAAATGCAAATACTACATTTTATCCAACAAAACTGAAAAGGCGCATTGTTATCGTCTCTAGAGGCGACGAACAGCCTGAGGGAGAGGATCCTATCTCTTCTGCTTATCACTGATTGGATCAGAGCTGATGAATGACAGCTCAATGGGAGGAAGACATGAGACGTGTGTGTGTGTGTGTGTGTGTGTGTGTGTGTGTCGCAGTCACTGAGCAGACCCCCATGCATATGTATGCTCCTCTCTTCACTTCCCCGAGGTGCTTCTGGGTAATGAAATCATTCCAAAGGGACTGATAGCATCTAATGGGTTAATAATATACATGACATGAGTTATCGTGGGGGGAAGGAGGAATAAATAAAGGTTTATCTCGTCTTGAAGGAGATGATAGGATACCGCTTCTGCTTCTGATGTTACGGAAAGCGTCTTTGAGCACGAGGAAAGCGCTATATAAATTAAATGTAATGTTATTATTATTTAAGAGGAGCTCACAGACTGCTGGGGTTTAAATGTGACTGGGGTGGAAGCTGGGGTGGAAGCTGGGGTGGAAGCTGGGGTGGAAGCTGGGTGGAAGCTGGGTGGAAGCTGGGGTGGAAGCTGGGGTGGAAGCTGGGGTGGAAGCTGGGTGGAAGCTGGGGTGGAAGCTGGGTGGAAGCTGGGGTGGAAGATGGGGTGGAAGCTGAGTGAAGCTGGGGTGGAAGCTGGGGTGGAAGCTGGGGTGGAAGCTGGGGTGGAAGCTGGGGTGGAAGCTGGGGTGGAAGCTGGGGTGGAAGCTGGGGTGGAAGCTGGGGTGGAAGCTGGGGTGGAAGCTGGGGTGGAAGCTGGGTGGAAGCTGGGTGGAAGCTGGGTGGACGCTGGGGTGGAAGCTGGGGTGGAAGCTGGGGTGGAAGCTGGGGGGGAAGCTGGGGTGGAAGCTGGGGTGGAAGCTGGGGTGGAAGCTGGGGTGGAAGCTGGGGTGGAAGCTGGGGTGGAAGCTGGGGTGGAAGCTGGGTGGAAGCTGGGTGGAAGCTGGGGTGGAAGCTGGGTGGAAGCTGGGGTGGAAGCTGGGGTGGAAGCGGGGTGGAAGCTGGAGTGGAAGCTGGGGTGGAAGCTGGCTTCGCCCCATATATTTAAGTCCACATAAACTGTCATTCATTTTGAATATCTGATATATTTCTATTGCATTAAAACGTTTTAATTTTACAAAATAAAAGCTTATCATCGTAAAAGATTGCATTGAAAAATCTTATCGTCAGAAAAGTAACAATTATTTAAAAAAAGCGTTTTAAATATTAAATCTTGGACTGGACAAACGTTGTATGACAAAACTTAATTATCCCTTAAAATAAAATGTAAGCAGGTTTATGTTTGAGTTGAACGTGTCCTTTCTGCAGCAGGGAGCGCTTGATTCGATGCGTTAGATTAAGCGCTCGACATGCAAAGTATAAATAATGCATCCTCTCAAGTGAAGGCCACCACTCTGGAGTATGCCTGCAGCTGTGTGCACCATTCTGCACGCTAAGGACATGACACATACCCACATATATACAACTATAACAGCGGTATATAGCTTTGTGCAAATGTTGTGGTTGTAATAGAGGTTTTTAAATAGTTCCAATCGTCCCAAAACGCATAACATGTCAACAACTCGGCCTCCTCTCCTTCGCTCGGTCCACTCGGAGGCAGATCGCTCCCTTCGCTCCCGTAGCCGGAGATAAATGCAGTGTTTCTAAACGGAGGCGTAATTACAGCTTTCATCCTCCGGGCATCAGGAGGGCCTCCCACAGCGTGACACATGTGGAGCGGCTCTCAGAGCGCCGCGTGAAGGGTGGAGGAAAGCACGAAGACTTAGCGGCCAAAAAGGTGCCCGATATCACCGACGTCCACTCGGGGTTTCGTGCGGAGGCAGAAGGGAGGCGACGCTCGAGAAACCTCCGTGGTGCACTCGGTGGTTCTGCAGTTTGAAGTGAAGCTAATGCACTTAGCAGGATGCTTGCTGAGAGAAGCAACAAGTGCCCCACTGGCGTCTAGACACTAGGGAAGGGAACGAGGAATCGAATATTCAAAATCATCCAGGTATTCCAATATGAGCTATGAATATTTTATTGTAATTTTCTTTTTTGTTTAAATATCTTTTTTTGGCGGGATGCCTAAGTTGATTACATATTATCAAATGGAATAATTCAATGTATATAATAATAATTTTCTCTCTCTCTCTCTCTCTCTCTCTCTCTCTCTCTCTCTCTCTCTCTCTCTCTCTCTCTCCTCTCTCTCTCTCTCTCTCTCTCTCTCTCTCTCTCTCTCTCTCTCTCTCTCTCTCCTCTCTCTCTCTCTCTCTCTCTCTCTCTCTCTCTCTCTCTCTCTCTCTCTCTCTCTCTCTCTCTCTCTCTCTCTCTCTCTCTCTCTCTCTCTCTCTCTCTCTCTCTCTCTCTCTCTCTCTCTCTCTCTCTCTCTGGCCTGCAGTTCTTCACAGAGCAGGTTTAAGTGGGCTTCAGTCAGGTCGGACTCGTAGACAGGAAACGTTCCTGTTTCTTAAAGCCTTTTCAAGTATCAAGAATAATGTACCCACATCTGATTGATTTAGTTGACAAGGTAATACGCCTCTAGCGCCATGCGCGTGGCCCTCGGCTAAAGACGCGTGGACCCCCCCTGAGCTGCACTACATACACGCATTAGTATTACTTGTATCATAGCAGAAGGGGAGAGAGAAAAGGGGGTTTCTCTCCCTCCCCCTCCCCCAGACACCCCCCTCCTCCTCTTTGCCTTCTGGCTCCACAATTGGAAGTCCATTTGCTCTGCTCCCCTCGCCATGGGCTATGTCTATCATCAGGGCTCAATATTTGAAGCAGAAGTCAGAACGCCCCACTCGGGGAACGGCTATCAGGTCCAGATGGGGCTCTCTTCAGATGTGTAGTTAGGAAGGTCATTTGTTTATATATCATCTGGAAGTCAATAATATTTGTGTTCATCAGGTTAAGTTTGTGCAGTATCATAATTCTCATTTCATTATTATTTATATCGACTAGTGTTATCGATCTCTTGGTGACATGTACAAGTCAACTCGTCTCATTTCAGAGTTCGAAAATACGGTTTTTGGATCCGTAGTACTGCACTTACAGTCAACTTTAAGTACTTGTATTTCATTGGTATGCTACTTTATACATCTACTACACTTGAATTCAAAGGCAAATAGTGTCGATTGAGGTAAATGTATTGTTGCAGGGTAAAAAGATAACACTTTATTGATGTCCCGGTTACTGAGCGGATAGAAAGATACAAAAGGCTCCTCCTTTCCAAGCTAATGCATAAAAGCGTGAACACTTGAATGCATCAGTGAATTATCATCTCATATTAGAGCTTATATTATTCTGAAACGGGCCCATCTGCAGAACGAGTACTTCTACCTTTGTACTTTAGGTATATTTGAATGCCAATACTTTTTTACGTTGCTCAAGTAACAGGAAACGGGAAATACAAGTAGCTCAAATCTCACTAAAGTAGGATACTATGTAAGTTATATTTATGCAACAACTCTGAGGAGAAGTGATGTATGACATGCAGGACTTCTGCTTCACCGGAGTACTACTTCTACGTGAGGTTATAACTTCCTTCCTAATATGCATGAAACGCCACCCTGCTTTCCGCCTTGGTGGCACGACCTCAGCCCCCCCACAGCGCTCCGTGTCCCGGCGAAACATGAAAGCTGGGAGTAAAACACACGAATGTCATGACAGCTGGACGCAGAAAGCCTCTCAGGGTCACAGACGGGAGATCAATAGTTCTGCTGACGCCCAGTTAGAGACTCAGAGTGCTCAATCTGTCATTCCCACGCAGGCCTGCCAGTTACAGCCAGTTACAGCCAGTCACAGCCAGTCACAGCCGGTCACAGCCGGTTACTGCCGGTTACTGCCAGTTACAGCCCGTTACTGCCCGTTACAGCCCGTTACAGCCCAGTTACTGCCAGTTACAGCCAGTTACTGCCCGTTACTGCCCGTTACAGCCAGTTACTGCCAGTTACTGCCAGTCACAGCCAGTCACAGCCCGTCACAGCCCGTCACAGCCCGTCACAGCCCGTCACAGCCAGTTACAGCCAGTTACAGCCAGTTACTGCCAGTTACAGCCAGTTACTGCCAGTTACTGCCAGTCACAGCCAGTCACAGCCAGTCACAGCCAGTCACAGCCAGTCACAGCCAGTCACAGCCAGTCACAGCCAGTCACAGCCCGTCACAGCCCGTCACAGCCCGTCACAGCCCGTCACAGCCCGTCACAGCCCGTCACAGCCCGTCACAGCCAGTCACTGCCAGTCACAGCCAGTCACTGCCAGCTACAGCCAGTTACTGCCAGCTACAGCCAGTTACTGCCAGTTACAGCCAGTTACAGCCAGTTACAGCCAGTTACAGCCAGTTACTGCCAGTTACTGCCAGTTACTGCCAGTTACTGCCAGTTACAGCCAGTTACAGCCAGTTACAGCCAGTTACTGCCAGTTACTGCCAGTTACTGCCAGTTACAGCCAGTTACAGCCAGTTACAGCCAGTTACAGCCAGTTACAGCCCAGTCACAGCCCGTCACAGCCAGTCACAGCCCGTCACAGCCAGTCACAGCCCGTCACAGCCAGTTACAGCCCGTCACAGCCCGTCACAGCCAGTCACAGCCAGTCACAGCCAGTCACAGCCAGTTACTGCCAGTTACAGACGGACTGACGGGGCGTAATGTTGCAGATGAATGAGCACATAATACTGTCATTGTGCGCTTAACCACTGCAGCTTCAACACTCTGCCATACTTCCTCCCTCTCCTCTCCTCTTCCTCTCCCTCCTCTTCCTCTTCCTCCCTCTCCTCTCCTCTCCTCTCCTCTCCTCTCCGTCTGCATGCCCTGCACTCAGTCAGTGTTTGGAGGCGTGGAAAAGAGGCTTCTCAGCGCCTATAAAACACTTATTCTAAGTACTGATAGTTCAACGTTTCTCCTCAATAACCCTCTAACGAGTTTATTGTACGTAAGGAAGTTGTTGTTCACGAGTGGGGCTTAATGTGCTCAATATGCAGCCGCAGCACCAACAGTCTCCCATAATAACACAAATGTGGTCAAGACAAGAAACTACAAGTGTTAACTGTGTCAACATGACTTCAGATCAGGTATTTCTAACTCAGAATATGTTCACTAACAAGCTGGTAGTTTGGCTCTAACACGCGTGTTAGTAGCGACTAGTTGATGGTGAATACGTGCACCTTCATCCAAGTGTTAATTACAGCCACAGACTGACGGAGCGTAATGTTGGACATGAATGAGCACATAATACTGTGATCGAGAGTTTAACCACTGCAGCTTAAACACTCTGCCATACTCTCTCTCTTTCTCTCTCTTTCTCCCTCTCCTCTCCCTCTCCTCTCCCTCTCCTCTCCTCTCCTATTCCTCTCCTCTCCCTCTCTCTCCTCTCCTCTCCATCTCCCTCTCCTCTCCTCTCCTCTCCTATCCTCTCCTCTCCCTCTCCTATTCCTCTCCTCTCCCTCTCCTCTCCCTCTCCTATTCCTCTCCTCTCCCCTCCTCTCCCTCTCCTCTCCCTCTCTCCTCCCTCCCCTCTCCCCTCTTCCTCTCCTCTCCTCCCTCTCCTCTCCTCTTCCTCTCCTCTCCTCTCCTCTCCTCTCCTCTCCTCTCCTCTCCTCTCCTCTCCTCCCCTCCCCTCCTCTCCCTCCCTCCTCTCCTCTCCTCTCCTCTCCTCTCCTCTCCTCTCCTCTCCTCTCCTCTCCTCTCCTCTCCTCTCCTCTCCTCTCCTCTCCTCTCCTCTCCTCTCCCTCTCCCTCTCCCTCTCCTCTCCTCTCCCTCTCCTCTCGAGGACGCGAGAGTAGAAACCCTGCTCTGGCTTTAAGGAGAAGGCAGCACTCGTCTGGATCGCCTCGAGGCCAGAAGTCACAGCGCTCTCAGCTCTTAGACAAACACTAATATGATCCCGGGGAGAGGAAGACAGACGGAGAGGAGGACGTGGCTGCTGAGAGGAGAAAGGAGGGAGGCCGGCACAACGACCACAGCCATGTTCTGGGGGTGAGGGAGAGGGCTGCGCATGCTGTCAGATCAGAGCGCTTTATGCTCTCATGTTTCGGAGAAAGAGAACAATAAAGCTTATTCGGACGGCGAAGCAGAGGAGACATGGACATGAGACAGCAGGTCCTTCCAAGGTGATCAAAGTCCTAAGTTATGTCTGTACATGTCCAAAGATATACACTCTTAGCAGCGTTCACATCTCACACCCTTCTTGATACCATACATCCAAAGGGAAGATGCATCTAGACAAAATCTGCTTTGAGCTAAACCCGCCGTGATGCCAGTTCCCCAATGTTTGCTGCACACATGATACAACTGTACGATTGGACACACACACATCTCAAAAGGGCGGACACTCTATATCCAAGGGAAAGTCTCTGCATGTCTGGAGATATTGACTTGATGTGATTTGAAACTGAGAACACCGGGAACTCCCCGTGTCTCAGGGTTTGGAAACAGCATGTTGACGCCATGCATGCGTCCACAGCCCGGAGAGAGATAAGCAGTGTGTGTCAAGATGCTTTTGGTCGATAACAGATCAGATACAAGTGGAACACGTCCATCCTAGATTGTCTAAGTCCTAAGTTGTGAAAATAAATGTCCAAAGATATTGACTATTATGATGATTAATGATTACAAACGGAGAAATGCCCCAGGTTTCAGAGGAAGAAACGGCCTTTTCTGACATGCTTAGGCCTCGAACGTTGCATTTTGACACCGTGCATTCGTCCAAAGTGAAATATGCACAGAGAGAAATAAGGAATCAGACACAATGCATCAATACCCAGTTATCTAAAGATGTTTTTGGTCTATACAAGAGCAGATACAAGTGGAACATGTCCATCCTAGATTGTCAAAGTCCTAAGTTGTGTCTCTAAATGTCCAAACGGATTGAAAACCAGGAAATCCGCAGGTTTCAGAGGAAGAAACGGCCTTTTCTGAAACGTTCAGGCCTCGAACGTTGCATTTGACACCGTGCATTCGCCGGAGTGAGAAAGCACGCAGAGAAATGCAGAATGTGTCCTCACCCTGCATCTGGTAGCTGTACGGCGCCTGTCCGGTCTGCGGCGTGGTGAACCCCGAGCTGTACCCCAGGAACCCCGTCTGTCCCGGAGACTGAGACTGGCTCAGACCCCCCTCTGTCTTTATGCCTGCAAAACAAGGGTCCTCAACATGTTAGTGACACCTCATCGGTTCCACGCACAACAACAGTCAACACACGGCTGGTCTGTTAGCTTAGCTTAGCTTAGCTTATACGATACGAGAATACTTTAAAGGTCAGACCAGTCAGTACTCTTGTGCCTATTTAACTTATGGGCCGAGCACATTAAAGGAGACAATCCTGAGTTGAACGGTCAAATACAAAATATATATTATTATAATTAGCTGTAAGAGTTTCACACTTAACTTAAATACCCAAAGTCTCTGCACCGAAACCAGAGGATTGGACATTATTATAAATAGACCGTTCTTATCTTAAGAGTCGCACACTTAACTCAAAATACACAAAGTCACTAAATCAAGACATGACAAACAAACAACATTTTGATCTGATACTAAACCCAAGAACTATTTTAAGTACTTGTATTTCCTTTCTATACTTTATATTACACTTACGTTAAAAGGCAAATATTGTAGACGGAGTACAAACACATATCATTGTGTATTAATATAGGATAAAATGAAGAAACTTTATTGATGTCTTGTTCAAATCCACCGGACACGTACCAGCATGAAAAGAAAATACAGTACTTTAGAGAGATATTATGCATATTAAGTACTTTCCCTACTTGAAGTTATATTATGCCATAACTTTACTGCACAAAGGATGCTTCAGTCTGACTTTATTGAATCTGAATCTCACAGATGGCAAACGGACTGTACTTATAAAGCGCTTTATCCAGTCTGTACGACCCCTCAAAGCGCTTTGCATGTCGTTCACCCGTTCACTCAGAGCAGTACCACGTGCTCTAGGACCTAACATTCACACACTCAGGCTTAAGTATCTCGCCCAAGGATACATCGACATGTTGACTGCGTGGGCTGGGGATCGAACCCTACAGCCTTCTGGTTGACCGCACTCCCCTCGCAGCCACAGTCGCCCATCTCACAGACGATCTGACTCAAGATGTCTCCGCTTGTGTGGAAGTGTCTTTCTGTCTCGTTGCTAAACCAAACGGCGCGTTGGGACTGCGGTCGTTTGATACATCCAGCATGTAATCATGTGCTGCAGGTCGTGTGTGAGAAGATGCAGCAGTAATGAAACGTACTGCGTGTGTTTGTGGGGGAACCGACCTCTGCTTACATTCAATCAGTCACGATGCAGTTCAGACTCAAATAAACACCGTGAATTCCTGCACATATTGGAGAGTCCTTCGGAGTCAAAACACGGAGAAGACTTTGGACAAATAAAGCCCACAGCGAGACGTGGACTCCGCGCTCACTCTGCCAGGGGAAGGTGTTTGGTTTGCAGATTTCTATCTTTAATCTACGAGAAGAAGAGCCTGACACGCAGATTCTGTTTTATCCCAGAACATGCAGGCCCTGACCAAGAAGTCAGCTGCTCTGAAGGAAGTCCTTCAGAGATATCTAGATGGAGAGGAGACCTGTACTTTCTACTTCTCTCATGTTGAACTCAAATACCTGTACTTTCTACTTCTTACATGTTGAACTCAAATACCTGTACTTTCTACTTCTTACATGTTGAACTCAAATACCTGTACTTTCTACTTCTTACATGTTGAACTCAAATACCTGTACTTTCTACTTCTTACATGTTGAACTCAAATACCTGTACTTTCTACTTCTTACATGTTGAACTCAAATACCTGTACTTTCTACTTCTCTACATGTTGAACTCAAATACCTGTACTTTCTACTTCTTACATGTTGAACTCAAATACCTGTACTTTCTACTTCTTACATGTTGAACTCAAATACCTGTACTTTCTACTTCTCACATGTTGAACTCAAATACCTGTACTTTCTACTTCTTACATGTTGAACTCAAATACCTGTACTTTCTACTTCTTACATGTTGAACTCAAATACCTGTACTTTCTACTTCTCACATGTTGAACTCAAATACCTGTACTTTCTACTTCTTACATGTTGAACTCAAATACCTGTACTTTCTACTTCTCTACATGTTGAACTCAAATACCTGTACTTTCTACTTCTCACATGTTGAACTCAAATACCTGTACTTTCTACTTCTCTCATGTTGAACTCAAATACCTGTACTTTCTACTTCTTACATGTTGAACTCAAATACCTGTACTTTCTACTTCTACATGTTGAACTCAAATACCTGTACTTTCTACTTCTTACATGTTGAACTCAAATACCTGTACTTTCTACTTCTTACATGTTGAACTCAAATACCTGTACTTTCTACTTCTTACATGTTGAACTCAAATACCTGTACTTTCTACTTCTTACATGTTGAACTCAAATACCTGTACTTTCTACTTCTTACACGTTGAACTCAAATACCTGTACTTTCTACTTCTTACATGTTGAACTCAAATACCTGTACTTTCTACTTCTTACATGTTGAACTCAAATACCTGTACTTTCTACTTCTCTACATGTTGAACCCAAATACCTGTACTTTCTACTTCTTACATGTTGAACCCAAATACCTGTACTTTCTACTTCTCTACATGTTGAACTCAAATACCTGTACTTTCTACTTCTTACATGTTGAACCCAAATACCTGTACTTTCTACTTCTTACATGTTGAACTCAAATACCTGTACTTTCTACTTCTCACATGTTGAACTCAAATACCTGTACTTTCTACTTCTTACATGTTGAACTCAAATACCTGTACTTTCTACTTCTTACATGTTGAACTCAAATACCTGTACTTTCTACTTCTTACATGTTGAACTCAAATACCTGTACTTTCTACTTCTTACATGTTGAACTCAAATACCTGTACTTTCTACTTCTCTCATGTTGAACTCAAATACCTGTACTTTCTACTTCTTACATGTTGAACTCAAATACCTGTACTTTCTACTTCTCTACATGTTGAACTCAAATACCTGTACTTTCTACTTCTTACATGTTGAACTCAAATACCTGTACTTTCTACTTCTCACATGTTGAACTCAAATACCTGTACTTTCTACTTCTCACATGTTGAACTCAAATACCTGTACTTTCTACTTCTTACATGTTGAACTCAAATACCTGTACTTTCTACTTCTTACATGTTGAACTCAAATACCTGTACTTTCTACTTCTACATGTTGAACTCAAATACCTGTACTTTCTACTTCTCACATGTTGAACTCAAATACCTGTACTTTCTACTTCTTACATGTTGAACTCAAATACCTGTACTTTCTACTTCTCTCATGTTGAACTCAAATACCTGTACTTTCTACTTCTTACATGTTGAACTCAAATACCTGTACTTTCTACTTCTCACATGTTGAACTCAAATACCTGTACTTTCTACTTCTCACATGTTGAACTCAAATACCTGTACTTTCTACTTCTTACATGTTGAACTCAAATACCTGTACTTTCTACTTCTCACATGTTGAACTCAAATACCTGTACTTTCTACTTCTACATGTTGAACTCAAATACCTGTACTTTCTACTTCTCACATGTTGAACTCAAATACCTGTACTTTCTACTTCTCACATGTTGAACTCAAATACCTGTACTTTCTACTTCTTACATGTTGAACTCAAATACCTGTACTTTCTACTTCTCACATGTTGAACTCAAATACCTGTACTTTCTACTTCTTACATGTTGAACTCAAATACCTGTACTTTCTACTTCTCTCATGTTGAACTCAAATACCTGTACTTTCTACTTCTTACATGTTGAACTCAAATACCTGTACTTTCTACTTCTTACATGTTGAACTCAAATACCTGTACTTTCTACTTCTCACATGTTGAACTCAAATACCTGTACTTTCTACTTCTTACATGTTGAACTCAAATACCTGTACTTTCTACTTCTTACATGTTGAACTCAAATACCTGTACTTTCTACTTCTTACATGTTGAACTCAAATACCTGTACTTTCTACTTCTTACATGTTGAACCCAAATACCTGTACTTTCTACTTCTTACATGTTGAACTCAAATACCTGTACTTTCTACTTCTTACATGTTGAACTCAAATACCTGTACTTTCTACTTCTTACATGTTGAACCCAAATACCTGTACTTTCTACTTCTTACATGTTGAACTCAAATACCTGTACTTTCTACTTCTTACATGTTGAACTCAAATACCTGTACTTTCTACTTCTTACATGTTGAACTCAAATACCTGTACTTTCTACTTCTTACATGTTGAACTCAAATACCTGTACTTTCTACTTCTTACATGTTGAACCCAAATACCTGTACTTTCTACTTCTTACATGTTGAACCCAAATACATTTCAAAG
>CM070448.1:27882623-27890123 GCA_036324595.1 Champsocephalus gunnari | reverse complement strand
TAAGAATATCTCGCCTTGACGCGCATAAATCAGACGGTAATTAGTTATAATTAATTATGACATTATTAATTATCGGCTCTTAAGACGTGTGTGAGAGGCACCGGTTCGTTTTAAAAGCGCTCCTCAGAGACGCAGGACTGCAATTGAAATGTCGTACGGTATATAAAAATGTTTTAAGCGTGAAGCGAACGCCTCCTTCCCTCGCCTCCTTCCCTCGCCTCCTTCCCTCGCCTCCTTCCCTCGCCTCCTTCCCTAGAACCGAGGACTAGACAAGGTGCATGCATGAAGACGCACACACTCGGAGAAAGAAAACTTCAACATCCACTGACAAGGACTCAAATCCAGTCTGTGTCAAATCATGCTTTGAACAGACGACCGATGAAAGACACAATACGTGAGGCGGCTGGGACATTTTGTCTTTTAAGGCTTTTAAAGGTCACCTATTATCCACTTTGTCTCTTCTACATCAACATGTGTCCCCTCTTCCTCATGTCTCTTCTACATCAACATGTGTCCCCTCTTCTTCATGTCTCTTCTACATCAACATGTGTCCCCTCTTCTTCATGTCTCTTCTACATCAACATGTGTCCCCTCTTCTTCACGTCTCTTCTACATCAACATGTGTCCCCTCTTCTTCATGTCTCTTCTACATCAACATGTGTCCCCTCTTCTTCATGTCTCTTCTACATCAACATGTGTCCCCTCTTCTCCATGTCTCTTCTACATCAACATGTGTCCCCTCTTCTTCATGTCTCTTCTACATCAACATGTGTCCCCTCTTCTCCATGTCTCTTCTACATCAACATGTGTCCCCTCTTCTTCACGTCTCTTCTACATCAACATGTGTCCCCTCTTCTCCATGTCTCTTCTACATCAACATGTGTCCCCTCTTCTCAGTACAGACAGAGAATCAGCACTTTGGAAATAGGGCTGAAACAGAGGGGATTGTGGGTAATGCTGCAATGATCTGTCTGGGGTTTCAGCCAATCAGAGACAGGCTCTGTGTATATCGATGAGAAACAGTGTTAACAGGTGACCTCTAAGTTCAGATTCCAGATGTACAAAGTGTGTCCTTGCCCTCAGTATTGTGCTTCCAGCGTCTCCGGAGTGCACCAACCTGCAGCGGACTGTGCGTTAGACCCTAACAACCAGTCTGCAGTGGTGAGCATTGTGATGTGATCACCTGGGGAGGACAGAAGGACAGAGGGACACATGACAGTCTGCAGCCTGCGTGAGACGGCTTCACTAAACAGAGGCTCACATCTGGGCACAGCAGGGGGCGGGCCGCCCGAGCAGATCGCTACGTACAGTCGAGGGCCGATGCAAAGCGCTCTCGTTTCCATGCCGACGGCTTTGAATGATAATACTACACTACCTTTCTGCCCTCACGTACCGCCTGTTTAATACTACACTACCTTTCTGCCCTCACGTACCGCCTGTTTAATACTACACTACCTTTCTACCCTCACGTACCGCCTGTTTAATACTACACTACCTTTCTGCCCTCACGTACCGCCTGTTTAATACTACACTACCTTTCCGCCCTCACGTACCGCCTGTTTAATACTACACTACCTTTCTACCCTCACGTACCGCCTGTTTAATACTACACTACCTTTCTACCCTCACGTACCGCCTGTTTAATACTACACTACATACTACTACCTCACGTACCGCCTGTTTAATACTACAGTACATACTACAATACAGCAAACTATACGATTAACTTCTGATGTATAGTCTGTAACATGACAGGAAATATCCATCCAAGTTTCTCAAAGTCGGAGAAATGTATTTTAAGAGTTGTGTACACGTCTAGTACACACAGATATTCACTCTACACGTCTAGTACACACAGATATTCACTCTACACGTCTAGTACACACAGATATTCACTCTACACGTCTAGTACACACAGATATTCACTCTACACGTCTAGTACACACAGATATTCACTCTACACGTCTAGTACACACAGATATTCACTCTACACGTCTAGTACACACAGATATTCACTCTACACGTCTAGTACACACAGATATTCACTCTACACGTCTAGTACACACAGATATTCACTCTACACGTCTAGTACACACAGATATTCACTTTAACACGAAAATCATCACAAAGGAAGCGAGACCGTTTTGCAGAAATTAGAATCAGAAATACTTAAAATTCGGACTCTTCTTCCCTTAACTTGCAAAGGCCTTGTTGCTGCACATGCATGCCCACTACACTGAGCTACTCTAAGTGTAACACTCTCGTTTCACGCCGCCCTCAGGCCTCTCTAACGTGACTACGACAGGAGACTGCGACGGGGACGGGGACGGGGAGGAGGCGAGTGGACACGGCGCTCACGTACCTTCGGTGCCATCGGGTGTCATGGAACTGTTATCGATGTGGGAGTTGTCGAGGTTGGGACCATTAGGAGATTCACTGCTTCCACTTACTCTGCTGTGAGGACTGGCTAGATCCTGCATGTCCATAGACCTGACGACACACACACACACGCACACACACACACACACACACACACACACCAAATCAAATTACACGTTTCGCTCTGGTTTCAGGGAAGACGCAGCGCTGAGTGCAGTAGAACGCATTTAGATAACCAAGTATACGAAAGACAGACAACTCGACTATTATTAAAGAATGTGTTAAATAATATTATATTAAAAGTACACACTATGATGAGGTAACCTTGCATTTTATATGAGTACCTTAATGTCGACTAACGATGTGTTTGTGTCGAGCTAATAACCACGACTAGATCAAGATCACTACAAACAAATACAAAAGTAATGGAAGAAAATGTAAAAATATTCCATTTAAACTGCATTTAAAATTCACCCCAATGTGTAGCACTTTGAGTTTTGTTTACACAAAGGAAAAGTAATAAATAAATAATAAAATATATTATTATTATTATAAGATCATTGCAAACAAATACAGAAACTAAAAAAGTAATGGAATAAAATGTAAAAATATTCCATTTAAAATCCCCCCCAATGTGACGAAAGACTAAATAAAGGCTTTGCACAGGTTTAGTTCTGAAGTGCGGCCTTCCTCGTGCGCTGCCAGGCCGGGTACTGCTGCTAACAAGATATATCCAACATAAGAAACATTTAAATCAATTCCCTGCACTTTGTGTTTTTAAATAACGACTACTAAACACGTGGACGCGGCGGAGACGCGTCTCTCTCGTCACAGCCTCGTGCTTACTGCGGGTTTCCTGCGAGCACCTCCGAGCTGTGTGTGGCGGCAGACTGCGAACAGATGTCTGCTGGTTTCGGGCGATGTGAGAGTGCTGCTGATTGCCAGGGCCCACGCCTCAGCGAGGGGCAGATGCGGAGCTCGTGAGGCAAAGCGAGGCGTGTGTGTGTGTGTGTGTGTGTGCTCTGCCACGCTTCTTAATTGTGTGTGTGTTTACGCAGAGCGACCGCGCCACCGAAAACATTATTCCATCTCCCCGCTCGGAGGGTTTGATCGAGCGCGGACAAAGGAGGAGGCCCGGGCGAGTGGGAAAGCACGGCCACCGCTCCCATTGTGCCGTAATGACATTAGGACGAGACGGTCGGTACATTACGCTGACATTTACAATTACGTTCCCCGGCTGCGGGTATCTGCCATCGCCACACTCTGCCCCGAGCCGAAAGGCCTCCTGCCCCGAGCCGAAGGGGCGCTGAGTGCCGGCACCAAGAAAGCAGAACTATGCAAGAAGATTACGTTACGATAGTCTATTTGAGATGATGTTGTGATATCGTGATACTGCGTCTCGTGGCTCAAGAGGAATTTAATCATGAATGGAAAACAGTCTATATTTAAGCATTATTTTTAACGCGGAGATAAATAGGTTTTCATAATTATGAAAAGGCACAAAAGGCTGCATGAAGGCTGCTTCAGAGGAACATTAAAGCCCCTCTGAACAACCGAGCGTTCAACGCCACAGACGTGCACACGAAACGAAACGAAAGACGGGGACATTTCTGCGTCTCACACTTTTCAAATCGCCTCACTATCTGCACACAGCCTCCATTACGATACGCATTTGAATATGGTGGTATAATGTCAGCTTTGCACACGACTCGTGGCTCAAGACAGTTTCATTATTAAAGGAGAAAGCATGATATCACAAAACAAATCAGTCGATATCAGAAAAGCAACACGAGACCGGCTGAGTCTTCTTATAATATCCCACCGGCCACAGACGTAGCAACGACATGACGTGAGGCTCAGGACGAGTACGCACTAAAGGAGAAAGCATATTGCACACAACACAAAACAAATCTGTATTTGTAAGAAAGAAACGGCACGACATGCTTTGTGGTTTGAAGTCACGTCCTCTCTCATAGTGTCCCCCAAAGAAACTAAATAAAACTCACTTCCGAAGTGTCCTCCCTCTGCACAAACTGTCCCCCCCATTTGAAAAGTCCACTATCTGCGACCCGACGGCTCCGAGGGGCGGCCAGCTGTTCGGCAGAATCTGCGGTGCGTCTGGCAGCGGATCAACTCTGCTCTTACCTGGAAGTCTGCAGTCCCACAAGCACACTCCCTCCTCCTCCTCCCTCCTTCCTTCCTCCCTTCCTCCACCTGCCCGCCCCAAACAAAGCCCCTCCTTGTTACCGCGGCCCGGTGTCACGGCGCACAGCCATCCGTGACACAAAAAGGCTTGTCTGAGAAAACATTATTGTTGTTCCGCGGCCGGAGAGGAACAGAGGCGCGTTGTGTCTCGCCGCCCGTCGCTTCCTCCTCCCCGAGCCGGGGGACGGGAGGTGATTCATCATGGGTCCACGACAGCTGCACGCTGGATTAGCTTTCCTCCCCCAATCAGCATGCAAAGCGGCTTATCCAAGGTAAGCAGGAAGGGGGCGAGCGATGAAGATGAAGATGAAGATGGGACTTGTTGAGAAGAGACAAGTCGAGCGTGACAAACCCCAGCATCTCCGGGCGTCTCTCATTCGCAACTGACACTATCTGAATATTATCAGCACCCCCCCCCCTCGGGATACTGACAGGCCCTAATGAGCGCCAGGGCCTGGGGGCCACCACCACACACACACACACACACACACACACACACACACACCAAAGAACAATGCACTCACACATTAAATATAAATCTCCTCTCTTTCTGTCTGTTTTTTAACGTCTTGTTCTGCAGCACATATAACTCACACACACACACACACACACACACACACACACTTTAGAGGCCCCCAGATCAGCGGTGCATCTCAGCAGAGCATATGGAGCCACACATGTTTCCCATGACGCTGCGATGCCTCCATCACTCTCTTCAGCTGACAGTTACGTTCTGCCGTCCGCTCCGAACATCAAGCGGGCCGCGTACATGCCCGGCTATCACCCTGTATTACAGCCGACCGCCGCCGCGGGGGGGCCGCCGGGGCCACAGCGGGTCAGAGGCGTCGCACTGGTCAGGGGAAAGGCTTTCCTCGACTAAACCCTCGCGTGGTTCTTGAATGGCCGACTGTTTACGCGAGCCGGGGTAACCCGAGCTGCACGGGCTCTTTTCTTCTTCTTCACACCATGAAGACCGTTCCAGCTTTCTCTCTCCCACTGCTAACAGCCATCTTAGCACAAAACAAACCATTACACACGAACCCGAGTGCCTCCTCCTCCTCCTCCTCCTCCTCCTCCTCCTCCTCCTCCTCCTCCTCCCAAAGGCATCTCCGAACAGAAAGCCCACGGAGGTAGAAGCCGTGCAGAGGCAAGAGAAGCATTCTGCCACAGCACATTAGCAGCGATCACAGGCAGCGGGTTGTGGTGTGTGTGAGAGTGTGTGAGTGTGTGTGTGTGTGTGTGGTTTCTCTGCAGGCCAGCGAAGCCATTAGCATGCTGGTGTCTGAGCCAGTGGCAGCAGGTGAAAGCAGCCAGGTGAAGAGAGGAGGGGGGGGGAGGGGGGGGGGTTTGAAAACCTTTCTTCTGCGCCGCTAAATATGTATTGTTTAAAAATGGCACTGACGTCTTTTGATGTGCGTCTTCAACTCGGCCCGAACCGCCGGCGCTTTGAAGCCGACAGAACGAAGCGGAACGTGGAGATGAAGACACACTTTCGCACAGAAGCTACGGTGGAGATATTAAAAAGTCGTCCAACAGTGCAACATATAGGACAGGGAACAGATAAAGTGTGCGAGGAGAGTCTATCGATGCCTGGAATACGAGACGGTCATTCTTTACAGTCCTTTTAGTCGTGCAGTCTGCTCACTTCAAGTCTCTTAAGATGCCTCTCCTCCGTGGCATCCTTATGAGATACGACTTCGCAGCCCTTTTGATTTTACAGCCCGTGCTGCAAGACAATGCTTTAATCAAAATGTAACTTTAACACGGCTAATCCCCACTCGAGCCGGTCAGCTGAGTCCACACGGTGGCCCAGGGAAAATAGATCCGCTCTCAAAGAATGCAGATGCAGACAACAATTGGACACAGATGTGAGGGGAATTAGCCGCCGTTTACAACATGCTACACTTCACTGCCGTCTCCGCGCGTCTGCCAGCGAGCGCGGCGTGCTTTTTAAACCCTCACAGGAAAAGTATTTTAGATAATCCATAATTTAAATTAAACGGATATTTAATTATTTAGCGGTGCGGCTTTTCTAAATTCTAAATTAGATTATAGCAAAACGATTTATTTAGATGTCTCTTTACACATTATTATTTATTTATTTTTCTTTAACGTCTTATACTTCTCACTGCTCTGGACTTTCGTTTGATTGTATTCATTTTAATTTATTTATAATGTATTTTTTAAAGCGATGACAATTAATGTTCTAATGTCTTATTTCTTCTAATAAGAATCGATCTGTGTCAGATTGAAGTCCTGACCTCCAGCTGCTCGTGCAGTAATAAGTAGCACCTTTCTTACTGCCCTGATGTGCTCAGTGTAGGGACTACTTTTTGTCTTTTCTTTTCTTAGTTATGTTCTCTGTATTTTATATGTTTGTGTAACGCTGCTGCCTTCTTGGCCAGGTCCGCTTTGCAAATAACATTCTATCTCAAAGCTTTTATATCTGGTTACATAAAATAATAAAGAAGCACACGGTCATTCACACCTAATTTAAAATTATAATAATTAATTATTCACACATGTCGCTCTCATCCGCTTCACTCGACACGGTGCTGCAGCAGTTCACTACAGCGACGTTAAATCTGCTAATACTCCTCCGCCTCCAGATGGCTTCCAGACGGCCGGCGCGCACGACTTAAGGTGCACTTTAATAATACGCTGCCGACCGGCGGGTCCACCGCACAGCCGGGAGGACTGACGGGAGAAGACGCGTTGTTCACTAACGTCTTAGTCTCCCTGATCTCATACGAGGGACCGTCCGAGGACCAGGAAGCAGACTTTCTAACTCAACTGCCGTTTCCACGGTTTCAGAAGCCACACATGTTCCTCTCCAGACACTCCGAGCTTCCTCGTCATCCGTCACAACGTAAACACTTTGCAACAATCACACAAGTGCTGATTGAAATCTGCAGA
>CM070448.1:27877623-27880123 GCA_036324595.1 Champsocephalus gunnari | reverse complement strand
AAGTACTCAGATCTCGTAGTAAAAGTAAAAGTAGAAGTACTCAGATCTCGTAGTAAAAGTAAAAGTAGAAGTACTCAGATCGTGTACTTGAGTAAAAGTAGAAGTTATTGTAAATTGTAATGAAGTTCAGTACTTGTATATTAATACACGATGTACTCGATGTACCTCTAATCTAAATGTATGTGTGTACTCGATGCGTCTTCAGTCAGCGTGAAGTCTTCTGCTGGAAACTGTACTCTGTGTGATATCTATTGTCTGTGACTTTGAACCGCACTTATTGAATGAAAGCTGCTTTTACAAATAAAGATTATTATTATTATACATTATTGAGTAAATCTTTATCTGTGAAGTAACCAACGGTCTTAAATACAAATCTGATCTGATCCGAGCGACCCCCCGCCTCTGCCCACACGCTCCGATACGCTCTCACTCCATCCGAGGTGATGTGCAGCTCGTCGGGCGTGGAAGTCCTCCGCAAAGTACTCGAGTACATCCCGTAGTCCCTGGCCACGTTTCTCTGGCTGCAGAGGGTTCCACCGAGCGGCGCGTTGGAGTGGAAGTCAGTCAGACATCAGTAATGGCTTCCTCCTCTCTGCTGCAGGTTGTTATGGCAGCTCAAAGCCAGACTGCTGTTTCCTGGAGCTCCTGACGAGGCTGGCGCTCTGCGTAACGGATAGTCGAGAGGTTCAATGGAGCGTTTAACATTCGTTGAATTTCCATGTAATAAAACGGCGGGGCGAGCGGCAGACTGAGGCTGAGAAATGATTACCAGAGGAGGAGGAGAGCACCGTAAAGAGGTGGCGACAGAGGGAGGACACCCACTGCCGTGTTAGCGGTTAGCTCTGGAGAAATACATGTTATCAATTAGTCATGTGTTCATAACACACACACACACACACACACACACACACATATATTCCTCAAGCACTTATTCTGTGAGTCGGTTCAATTGTACTTTATTTCAAAAAATCCAATCAAATCAAATTCTATTTTTTACAATTGTTTCTATTTATGATTAGATTTGTATTTGTATATCCACATGTCATATTAACAGATGTCTAAGTGGTGCTTTACAAATCAACAAACATGACAATATATATTAGCATTACAAGAATACAATAAAAGATACAAAAATACAACATAAAATACCGTAACATGTGTATATGTACATGTGTCTTCGTCCTGCACTATCTTGTGTTATATAAAGCTTATGATGCAGTTTTAAGATTGCATTTCCCAAAACTGCATCGTCCACATCGTGCGTTTGACAAATACATCGTTTTGAAGCCTCCGCCGCCAACGAGCAGCCGCCAGACTGAAGCTGCACATTTTAATATATATTCCAAATGCTCACAGGTGAATCCCCCGGCTCACGTTCCTCAGCGTGGAAGATATTGCGCGGCGCCCGATGACTCGCGGCGCTAATGGAAGCCGGGGGACTCTCAGGTAACTACTTCTAATAGCGGAGGGGTACACATGCCAATCGAGTTACTGCGCGCTCACCCCGCCGCTCTCCATTTCAATAAGCAGCTGCACAAAATTAGCCCGAGATGTAATTTTGCAACCGAGTTATTTTCAAATTGCACGGTATAATTATCCCGAGTTGTTTATGTCTCGCGACTAAACTCAGACTCTCCCGCTCGGCCTCTCTCTGAGCCGTGCGGATGTTTTAAATCAAACTCAATCAGGTTTTACTGACGCTGTGTTACGTAACAGCTGTTGCACGCAGACACTCGGAGTTAAAACAGGCTTTGCTTTAAGAACAACGCGTTCACACGTGAAGCTTCTCTGTGTGGAGAACTCAGGGCTTCAATACGGCTTATTCCAATTATTGGTTCATTGCTGATTGCTGATTATCAATTAGGTGGTCGAGAAGAAGTGCCCACGTCGAGTACAACGCCTCTTCTTCACCCCGTAACTCAACGATATTCAGCTTCATGAGAGAGAGGCGGAAACAGGAAATATTCACATTCAAGAAGCCGAAATCTGGCTTATTTTATTTCTTAAAAAATGTATCAAAATAGTCGCTAATTAATAAAAGACAGCTAACCAATAAATCGCTACAGGTCGGTTGAAACATACGACATATTCGAGTTTAAGATTAACGCGTCCACACACGGCGTGAAGCTTCTCTGTGTGGAGAGTACCAGGGCTTCAATACGGCTTATTCCAATTATTGGTTCATTGCTGATGGTTATCATTTGGTGGAGAAGAAGTGCCCACGTCGAGGACAACGCCTCTTCTTCACCCCGTAACTCAACGATATTCAGCTTCATGAGATACAGGCGGGAATCAGGAAATATTCAAGAAGCTGAAATCAGATAATTTTATTTCTTAAAAAATGATAAATCAAATTGATCAAAATAGTTGCTAATTAATAAAAGACAGCTAACCTATCAATCGCTACAGGTCGGTTGAAACATATTCGAGTTTAAGATGAACGCGTTCCCACACGGCGTGAAGCTTCTGTGTCGACCGACTGGGGATATTAGGGCTTCGA
>CM070448.1:27852623-27872623 GCA_036324595.1 Champsocephalus gunnari | reverse complement strand
TGGTATGACAGTCGGTAATACGTCTCGTCAGCAGTGGTACTAAATCTCAGCTGCACCCACCCTCGAATACCGATGTTTGGCGATACATGTGCAGCACCCCTCGGACGGGCAGCATTTGTCGGGGAGCCCCAACCGTCTGCTTCTGAATGCAGGAATCCTCACAGCTGCTGCCTCCTCCCCCGTCAGCGGAGAGCGGCGTGGGGCCCTCGTCCGGAGGCTGCATGGGAATCGCATTCAAAAAGCTCTATTTGACGTGTGTGCAGATTTGGCGATGGACATCAGGCTGCTGTGACGATGCAACGGGCTTACGATACGAGGAGAAGACTTTAAATAGTGCGATGGTGACATGAATAGACACATGAAGGGGCTGTCAGGAGATAGTGAAAAGTGTCAATCCCAGATTCATATGTTGACATAAAATGGTATAATCGCTCTGGAGGGGGACGGGAGAGATAAAAAAGGTGGCTTGCTATCATAGGAGGTAAGAGAAAAGTAGAGCCCTCTGTCCTCAGACCCTCTGTCCTCAGACACTCTGTCCTCAGACCCGTCTGTCCTCAGACACTCTGTCCTCAGACCCTCTGTCCTCAGACCCTCTGTCCTCAGACCCTCTGTCCTCAGACCCGTCTGTCCTCAGACCCTCTGTCCTCAGACCCTCTGTCCTCAGACCCTCTGTCCTCAGACCCTCTGTCCTCAGACCCTCTGTCTTTAGACCCTCTGTCCTTAGACCCTCTGTCCTCAGACCCTTTGTCCTTAGACCCTCTGTCCTCAGACCCTCTGTCCTTAGACCCTCTGTCCTCAGACCCTCTGTCCTTAGACCCTCTGTCCTCAGACCCTCTGTCCTTAGACCCTCTGTCCTCAGACCCTCTGTCCTCAGACCCTCTGTCCTCAGACCTCTGTCCTTAGACCCTCTGTCCTCAGACCCTCTGTCCTTAGACCCTCACATCGTACAAGGAAACACTTCCAGAGAAAACCCACAGTCTAAAGGGAACATGGAGAAACCTCAGAGAGAGCAGCAGAGGAGGGATCCCTCTCCAGGACGGACAGACTGCAATAGATGCCGTGTGGAAATAAAATAAAATATTTTGGCATTAACAATTGTGAGAAATGTCCAGCCTAGATTCACAAAGTCCGAGGAGACGTCTTTAAACGTCTTATTCGTGAGTCTAAAACCCAAATCTCCATATTGTAGAATCTGGAAGCGGCCGTCACTGATTGTAAATAGCTGCCTTTTCAAACTTATGTTCTCCACAACAGCAAGTCCCCATGGGTTAGAGCCCCACATGCAGGGGTTACACGCTCTGATGTGAACCCCCCCAACCCCTCAGGCTGAGTCCCAGTTCCTGCCCCCCTCCCTCTAAACCCCCTGAGTCTCTCACTACGCAGCCACTGGGACATTTGTGCAGCCAGGAGTCACAGAACAAAAACACATTAGGCAAATGTCCGGGGTCAGACGTCTGTTTGAATCGTCCGGATGAAAGCCACTGGAGGAGGTCTGGTTCTCTCAGATCCACGTGAAGGTTCTGGAGCCAACAGGGTGCCTCTCTACCGCTTCCACTTAGTTTTCAGATTTCTTAAAAAGTAGTTCATTTGTTACATCCCGGATATATTGCATATAGAAAAGTACCGTTAAATATGTCTAGATATTTCAGACATGTTTAGAGTACTTTCACGTGCCGGAGGACGAGGCGACTAAAGCTCCGGTATTACCAATCAGACCAGAACCTACACTTACCTACGAGGGAGGGGGAAGGATGTATTCGTTATGTGTCCTTTCTATATGCAGGGGGGACTCGTGCGTTCTTAATGGATCAGATCCGTCCCGTCTGTAATGCAATATATTAGTTTCTACACAACACAGAACATGTGCATCTTTAAGAGTTTAAAGCTTATTTTGAAGGTGATTATTTGGATACTATCGTGAAAAACTTGACGTTAAATTGTCAATCGTCTGTACGGGGACGGTGAAGGATTTCATCGGGGGTCGCGCTCACATTGGTGATTTAAAAAGGCTGTCCGGCTCGCTTTCATAGCAGGAAAGACACAAGTAGAGCATGCACATACAGACATGTTAATATAATAGAGGACAGATAAGCACATGGTATATATTCAGGAGGAGTGATGCTTTATGATCCCTTCAATAACCCCTCACCCCTTGCTCTCGTTCCGTCTCTTGGTTCCACTTTTACTTTTACCTGTCTCTCTCTTTCCCGGCCTCCAGCTTTTCCTGCTGGAGCCCGCCGCTTAAAGGTGGCGGGCGCGGATCGGTCCTAGAGCCCGTAGTGTTAAAGGTGGTTAATTGTACCTGTAACATCCATAGATGTAGGAGGTCCCCTAGTGGCCGTTAGCGGTACAAACAAAATGGGGGGAAAAGTCGCAGCTTATAGTCCGAAAAGTACGGTATATAAGTGCTTTGTTAGTAGTTCTATCGCTCGAAGTGGAGTCGAAAGAGATGGGTTTTCAGTCTGGAAGGTGTGTGAGCTTTCTGCCGTCCCACGTGTTTCTGCTGATGGGAACTCGGGTCCCTTCAGCAGCGATATATTGGTATGCTATGAACTGCAATAGCTCAAAATGTCCTACATCCACATGTGTCCCTCAGAGTGGACACAGCAGGGTGTCTCAGTGATGGATGGACATTCCCATTGGCCATGTTGAACTCCTACACACACACACACACAGCACAGCCTACACACACACACACACACACACACACACACACACACACACACACACACACACACACCACACACACACACACACACACACACACACACACACACACACACACACACACCACACACACACACACACACACACACACACACACACACACACACACACACACACACACACACACACACACACACACACACACACACACACCACACACACACACACACACACACACACACACACACACACACACACACACACACACACACACACACACACACACACACACACACACACAACAGCTGGTTGTTATCTGTAGAGGATCAGATTAAAGGCCCCAAATGTCACTCGTCTACAGAACAGCAGGAGACGACATGCTGAGCGGGACCATTCCTCTGCGCCACGAGGACAGCGTGAACCATTCAAGACTCAAGGCTCTGATTGTAACGCGTACGTACTGCAGCCACAGTGTGGATTTGTCAATGGACATCTTAGCAGCTGGGTGGGGCGTGACGAACAGCTCCAACCTGACCAATGAGAGCGTGGCGCGTCGAGGCATGCGGGGACGTATGCTGCTGCTTTACGCTGGAGGTCCTCGTGGAGACTTCTGTTCGTGCAACAGTCCCGCTGAGTAACGGAGACGTACTGCTACCAATCAGCTGTGAGCGGGAAGAGCTGTCCGACGTGCTTTGCATCGTCCCCGAGAGGAAGTGGATAAGGACATAACAAATACAATTCATTTACAGAAACATTAATTATCTTTCTTTGGAGCTCAGGCTTTGCAGCATTTCATCGAGAAAGACATCGATACACCTGAATGGGTAAAAGGGGACTTCTTTGCACTCTCCTTTCGCACTTTAAAAATGTTTAAAGTAAATCTAAAGTGCTTACAAGCATACTGCTCTCGAAAAGAGTGGAAAATGGCCGATATCCATGTTTCAATAATAATAATAATACATTTATTTTGGTGTGGCCCCGCAAGAGCTTGCAAAGAATATAATACGTTTATTATACGGTTACATGCTACAGAAGCAGGTTGCCCTAAACTACATGTCCCACAATGCATCTTGTTTTGTGACATGCGCACTGAAGAGACTTCTGCTTTCAGAAGTAGTTAATGACTAAGTTATTATCTTATCCGATATACTAATCCAATTCAGAGGCAATAATGTAATTAATAGCTACATTATTTTATATATATATTATATATTTATATAGTTACAACCGGCCCTTTGAGTGCAACCTTTATGCGAATGTGGCCCGCGATGAAATTGAGTTTTACAATTTACAATAATAATAATAATAATAATAATAATAATAATTGTTTCAAAACATGTTTTGGATATCGCGCCATTCAAATTTTAAGTTTAAGTTTTAAGAAATTGTAGTTTTTGTATTTCTACCCCAAGCTTCCAGAAAGTGGGTCAAAAATGACCCGCATGCATTTCCTATGGGAACCTTCGATTCTTATCACCTGTTGCTGTCAGGACTACATTCACTGTGGACCACAC
This sequence comes from Champsocephalus gunnari, assembly GCA_036324595.1. Classification (NCBI taxonomy): domain Eukaryota; kingdom Metazoa; phylum Chordata; class Actinopteri; order Perciformes; family Channichthyidae; genus Champsocephalus; species Champsocephalus gunnari. The sequence continues at coordinate 27,868,442 of CM070448.1, read as the reverse complement.
GGACGACATCACATGCGACACCTCTCAGGGAGATTACTTTTACACAGCGAGATCTGAAACCTGTCAGTATCATAATAATAAAACATTATATTTTTATAGGGCTTTTCAAGGACTCTCAGTTGCTTTCACAGCAGGGGCTGTCAAACTCAATTTCATCTCGGGTCTCATCAGGTTGCACTCAAAGGGCCAGTTTTATATATAAGACTATATAAAAATACATATATAGATTTTTAATATATATAAAATAATGTATTATATTACATTATTGCCTCTGCATTGGATTATTATCAGATAGGGTAATAACTTCATAATTAACTACCGTACTTTTCGGACTATAAGCCGCGACTTACCCCCGTTTTTTTTGTACCGCTAACGGCCACTAGGGGACCTCCTACATCTATGGATGTTACAGGTAAAATTAACCACCTTTAACACTACGGGCTCTAGGACCGGTCCGCGCCCGCCTCCTCTAAGCGGCGGGCTCCAGCAGGAAGAGCTGGAGGCCGGGAAAGAGCGAGACAGGTAGCGCGCCAAAGTAGAAGTGGAACCGAGAGACAGAACGAGAGCAAGACAGACGGACAGTTTAGCTGCTGGGGCTCATATGCAGGTGCGCTTTATAGTCCGAAAAGTACGGTACGTCTGAAAGCAGAAGTCTGGGGCGAATAATTGCAAGTCTCTTCAGTGCGCATGTCACAAAATGATTTAAAAAGTAAACCCACATTTTGGAGAAAAAGTCAGATTCTAAGGAAAAAATTAATATTTTGAGATGCATTGTGGGACATGTAGTTTATGGGCAACTGTACATCGCAATGTAATCATATAATACACATCTTACAGTATATTCTTTGCAAGCTCTTGTGGGGCCGCATGAAGTGAAGTCGCGGGCCGGATTTGGCCCCCGGGCCTTGAGTTTGACACCCCTGCTTTACAATATAAGGGAAGGTTAGGGTGTGGGGACTATCAGACTTGATCAGCCGGCATGGATTGATGGGGGGGGCTTTGAGTTATTGACCTTTTGAGCCACGTATGCCCGAGGGTCGGGTCCAGCCACTCGGGCATCGAAGGGTTAAGTGAATAAAGTATTTTGCATCGATTATTCCACCGGTTCCTCGTGGACTTCTCGCCTCCTACGGTTGTATTTGTTGCAGAGAAGCATTTTTGTGAAGTGCTCGTGAGGGTTCTTTGAAGGTGTCTGGAGGAGAGGAAGCTGAGTGATCTCAACACGGGAGAAAAGAGAGCGCGAAGTATCGACGAGTTACGAGCACTGAACAGCTCTGAAGACGGCGGTGAGTGATTCCTATTGATATCTGTCGGCTGGCCTCTTTAAGTGTCCTCCATGGACTCCTTTCTCTTTAAGTCTCCTCCATGGACTCCTATCTTTAAGTGTCCTCCATGGACTCCTTTCTTTAAGTGTCCTCCATGGACTCCTTTCTCTTTAAGTCTCCTCCATGGACTCCTATCTTTAAGTGTCCTCCATGGACTCCTTTCTTTAAGTGTCCTCCATGGACTCCTCTCTTTAAGTGTCCTCCATGGACTCCTTTCTCTTTAAGTGTCCTCCATGGACTCCTATCTTTAAGTGTCCTCCATGGACTCCTATCTTTAAGTGTCCTCCATGGACTCCTTTCTCTTGAAGTCTCCTCCATGGACTCCTATCTTTAAGTGTCCTCCATGGACTCCTTTCTCTTTAAGTCTCCTCCATGGACTCCTTTCTCTTTAAGTCTCCTCCATGGACTCCTTTCTATTTAAGTCTCCTCCATGGACTCCTTTCTCTTTAAGTCTCCTCCATGGACTCCTTTCTCTTTAAGTCTCCTCCATGGACTCCTATCTTTAAGTCTCCTCCATGGACTCCTTTCTCTTTAAGTCTCCTCCATGGACTCCTTTCTCTTTAAGTCTCCTCCATGGACTCCTTTCTCCTTAAGTCTCCTCCATGGACTCCTTTCTTTAAGTCTCCTCCATGGACTCCTTTCTCTTTAAGTCTCCTCCATGGACTCCTTTCTCTTTAAGTCTCCTCCATGGACTCCTTTCTCTTTAAGTCTCCTCCATGGACTCCTTTCTCTTTAAGTCTCCTCCATGGACTCCTATCTTTAAGTCTCCTCCATGGACTCCTTTCTCTTTAAGTCTCCTCCATGGACTCCTTTCTCTTTAAGTCTCCTCCATGGACTCCTTTCTCTTTAAGTCTCCTCCATGGACTCCTTTCTCTTTAAGTGTCCTCCATGGACTCCTTTCTCTTTAAGTCTCCTCCATGGACTCCTTTCTCTTTAAGTCTCCTCCATGGACTCCTTTCTCTTTAAGTCTCCTCCATGGACTCCTTTCTCTTTAAGTCTCCTCCATGGACTCCTTTCTCTTTAAGTCTCCTCCATGGACTCCTTTCTCTTTAAGTCTCCTCCATGGACTCCTTTCTCCTTAAGTCTCCTCCATGGAATCCTTTCTCTTTATGTCTCCTCCATGGAATCCTTTCTCTTTAAGTCTCCTCCATGGACTCCTTTCTCTTTAAGTCTCCTCCATGGACTCCTTTCTCTTTAAGTCTCCTCCATGGACTCCTTTCTCTTTAAGTCTCCTCCATGGAATCCTTTCTCTTTAAGTCTCCTCCATGGACTCCTTTCTCTTTAAGTCTCCTCCATGGACTCCTTTCTCTTTAAGTCTCCTCCATGGACTCCTTTCTCTTTAAGTGTCCTCCATGGACTCCTTTCTCTTTAAGTCTCCTCCATGGACTCCTTTCTCTTTAAGTCTCCTCCATGGACTTCTTTCTCTTTAAGTGTCCTCCATGGACTCCTTTCTCTTTAAGTGTCCTCCATGGACTCCTTTCTCTTTAAGTCTCCTCCATGGACTCCTTTCTCTCTAAGTCTCCTCCATGGACTCCTTTCTCTTTAAGTGTCCTCCATGGACTCCTTTCTCTTTAAGTCTCCTCCATGGACTCCTTTGTCTTTAAGTCTCCTCCATGGACTCCTTTCTCTTTAAGTCTCCTCCATGGACTCCTATCTTTAAGTGTCCTCCATGGACTCCTTTCTTTAAGTCTCCTCCATGGACTCCTTTCTCTTTAAGTCTCCTCCATGGACTCCTTTCTTTAAGTCTCCTCCATGGACTCCTTTCTCTTTAAGTCTCCTCCATGGACTCCTTTCTTTAAGTCTCCTCCATGGACTCCTTTCTCTTTAAGTCTCCTCCATGGACTCCTTTCTCTTTAAGTGTCCTCCATGGACTCCTTTCTCTTCAAGTGTCCTCCATGGACTCCTTTCTCTTTAAGTGTCCTCCATCGACTCCTTTCTCTTTAAGTCTCCTCCATGGACTCCTATCTTTAGTCTCCTCCATGGACTCCTATCTTTAAGTCTCCCTGGTCCTCTACATGGACTCCTTTCTCTTTAAGTCTCCTCCATGGACTCCTTTCTCTTTAAGTGTCCTCCATGGACTCCTTTCTCTTTAAGTGTCCTCCATGGACTCCTTTCTCTTTAAGTGTCCTCCATGGACTCCTTTCTTTAAGTGTCCTCCATGGACTCCTTTCTCTAAGTCTCCTCCATGGACTCCTTTCTCTTTAAGTCTCCTCCATGGACTCCTTTCTCTTTAAGTGTCCTCCATGGACTCCTTTCTCTTTAAGTCTCCTCCATGGACTCCTTTCTCTTTAAGTCTCCTCCATGGACTCCTTTCTCTTTAAGTCTCCTCCATGGACTCCTTTCTCTTTAAGTCTCCTCCATGGACTCCTTTCTCTTTAAGTGTCCTCCATGGACTCCTTTCTCTTTATCTCCCCATGGACTCTTCCTTTAAGTCCTCATGGACTCCTTTCTCTTTAAGTGTCCTCCATGGACTCTTTGTCTTTAGTGTCCTCCATGGACTCTTTCTCTTTAAGTGTCCTCCATGGACTCCTTTCTCTAAGTCCTCCATGGACTCTTTTCTTTAGTTCCTCATGGACCCTTTCTCTAAGTCTCCTCCATGGACTCCTTTCTCTTTAAGTTCCTCCATGGACTCCTTTGTCTTTAAGTTCCTCCATGGACTCTTTCTCTTTAAGTGTCCTCCATGGACTCCTTTCTCTAAGTCTCCTCCATGGACTCCTTTCTCTTTAAGTGTCCTCCATGGACTCCTTTCTCTAAGTCTCCTCCATGGACTCCTTTCTCTTTAAGTCTCCTCCATGGACTCCTTTCTCTTTAAGTCTCCTCCATGGACTCCTTTCTCTTTAAGTCTCCTCCATGGACTCCTTTCTATTTAAGTCTCCTCCATGGACTCCTTTCTCTTTAAGTCTCCTCCATGGACTCCTTTCTATTTAAGTCTCCTCCATGGACTCCTTTCTCTTTCCGTATCGACAAGAAGCTGTAAGTCTTTATACGTACTTTTAAAAACTGTATCGAACAGGTTTTTAGGAACAAAATGATATGTTTGCAAATTGGAATATGATTTGAGAAATTGGAGGAAATGTAAACATTATTATTGAACGATTAATAAGGACTTTTTAAATACATTGTTAGCATACCAAGGTTGGTCGGACATGACGTCATTAAACCACCGTCACCAAATATAGCACTAATGTGAATCTGAGAAAATGAACAAAAGTAAAAGACAGATTTAGAAATTGGAGGGAAGTTTGCTGCCAATGGCCTGAAGGCAGATCTCTTCTCTCTTCTTGAACTCTGTAAGAGACACCTTTGATACGTGTGAACTAGCGCTGCACGATTAATCGATTTTTAGTCGAAATCGCGATTTTAAATTATGCGATTTTTGTACCAGCCATTGTTAACCAATCAGAAGTGGCCCATGATAGAAGGTGATAGACAGGTTGATCCAATCGCCTGCCAAGTGCTTCTGAAAGCGCCGGCCCTTTCCAAATGGCTTCCAACGGAGCTTCAGATGCTTTGGTGAACCGTCTGAGTCAGGTTAGAGACGCTCCATCACGTGTTTCTATCACAGGGTGATCTGAAACTGAAGCTCGACTTTAAAGCACCCCACGGAAGTCTCATGTAAGTTTAGTTCTTTCACTCGTAGCTCGGGCTGCGGGGCGCTAGAGACGGGAGCCCGTTGATACGACCTTCCTAGCCGGAGTTATGGCCGCATTTTACAATAAACTTCCGTTGGGTCGCCTAAAAACAAATATCGAAAATCGAAATTTAAATGAATTGCAATATTTGTCAGAAAAATCGCAATTAGATTTGTGCCCAAAATCGTGCAGCCCTCGTGTGAATCACAGATACGGCATCACGGTGTACGCAGAGTTTCCCGATGAACCTTTAGCTGAAAGGTGCGCAGACGTGCTGAACGTGTGAACCACCGATACCAGCATGCTTACAAAACCCAAAGGGAGACGTCCGGGGACTCTAACATAAACATGACACTTTGTTTTAGGGACTGCAGTGAAGTGTACCACGCAGCGAGGAGGGCGACGCCGTCTTCCCCAGGTGTTCTCCGTTCTCGCAGCACCTCGGTCGGGGCTCGCTCTCAGAGGCAGGGAGAGACTCCTCTGCTCGAAATAAACGGATGAAATGTGTTCGGTAATGCTTCCTGCAGCTCCACGGGGCTATAAATAGCTGCGCTGCCTGCCATGGAAACAAACAACCGCCGCGGATCGGTTACAGGAGTAGCAACTTTTTATAGGTCACACGAACTTCCAGTTGCCAGGCAAACAGTGTGGACGAGACGCCGGCCTCGGGACGGAGAGCAGGTACAACGGGGCTGTTGCCATGGGAGCAGGTCAACCATTGTCTTCCATCCTTTCTGGTTTGAAGGTTGACATTAAGCCGTCTTTGGTTTTCTAGTTTCGCAGCGTTTACGTGCGTTTGTTGTTTACAGCAGTGGTTCTCAAATGGGGGTGCGCGGACCCCTGGGGGTACGTTGGGGTACTGCACGGGGGTACGTGATTTATGTTATTAATTAAAAATATAATCTTAGTAAAATAAGTTAAATAGAAAACACAATGTTATATAAGTGTTGGTTTTTTTCATGCATAAAATTAAAATATCTTTAGTTTGTTGTAATGCATACCACGAAGGAGTTAACACATCGCACACCGAGGGAACATCACGATATTGTAATTATTTATATAGGCTTTTTCGATCAAAAATGTCGAGGGTCGGTACTTGGCTGATAAAATGTTTCAAAGGGAGTTACACTTCTGAAAAAGGTTTGAGAAGCTCTGGTTCACAGTGTGCAGTGTTCATCGAGCTTTCTGTTACAGTGTATCCGTGTTTTTTCTGACAGCGTAGAAAGTTTTAACAATTTATACAAATGTTTTACAGAGTTGTATATTTCATAATGTATACGTGTTTCTTTCCATCCATCCATCTTCTCCGCTTATCCGTGGTCGGGTCTCGGGGTAGCAGCTCCAGCCCCAAACGTCCTTTCCCCTCATCAAGCAGCTCTGACTGGGGGGTCCCAAGGCGCTCCCAGGCCAGCGAAGAGATATAGTCCCTCCACCTGGTCCTAGGTCTACCCCTCGGTCTCCTCCCAGCTGGACGTGCCTGGAACACCTCACTAGGGAGGCGCCCAGGTGGCATCCTACTAGGTGCCCGAACCACCTCAACTGGCTCCTTTCGACGCGAAGGAGGCTCAACTCCGAGTCCCTCCCTGATGACCGAACTTCTCACCTTATCCCTAAGGGAGACGCCAGCCACCCGGCGGAGGAAACCCATCTCGGCCGCTTGTATCCGCGACCTCGTTCTTTCGGTCATGACCCATCCTTCATGACCGTAGGTGAGGGGAGGACGACATGGCCCGGTAGACAGAGAGCTTTGCCTTCTGGCTCAGCTCCCTTTTCGTCACGTCGTAAAGCGACTGCAGTACCGCTCCCGCTGCTCCGACTCTCCGGCCCATCTCACGCTCCATTGATCCCTCACTCGAGGACAAGACCCCGAGATACTTGAACTCCTTCACTTGGGGTAAGGACTCACTCCCTACTTGTAGTGGACGTCCATCGTTTGCTGCTGAGAGCCGTGGCCTCAGATCTGGAGGTGCGGATCCTCATCCCAGCCGTGTTTCCTTCTCACAGTGTATACCTTTGACATATAAAGGGTTTCTGTTTACCGTGCGTTTATTTTTACAGTGTAGACGTGTTTTAGTACAAGTGTTCATGTTTGGAGAAACGTCTGAATACTGGTTTCTATCTTGACTTGTATTTTCAATAAATGTTTTGTCTCTAAAATGTTAAGATATTTAATTAAATGGATTGAAAACAGAAAGGAAATCTAAGAGGCCTTTACATTTCATTTATCCAAAGCAACTTGCATTAAAACACGAAGGTACAAACTTGCAGGTACGCTAGCTTTCATCCAAACCAAAGCCTTGTTCCCGCTCGGCATGCGTTGTGGGAACCATCGTGCCGGCGCGTGACCCTCAGAGCAGCCGCGCATTGCATGATGACGATGCAATTTCCAAAACGACAAGCTGGCGGTAACCCTGCCCCGAAGAAGCCTCAGACTCTGAATTATTAATCGACTATCGATGCCTGATGGATGCACTCGGCTCACAGTCACAATGACATTCCTGCCCCGAGGCCACTTGTCTGTTTCCGTCCGTCGAAACAAAAGTTCGCAAGATGTGAAATGTCCTCGTTCGAATCACAAAAGGTAATTGTTTTTCGGGGACGTATCGGCTTTCACTTCTCAGCCGTACTAGTCCCTCTCTCTTTTGCCTCGTTCCATGCCAGATCGTTACAGCTTCACGCTGGGCGACAGTTCTGTTGGCCGGCCGCCAGGCGCTCTCATGTGCCTTCCACGGGGGGAATCAGCACGATGGAGGAATACAGACATCGGCACACGGTTACACTTTGATTACCTCTCTGCCTTTAGGTATCAATATACAATCCATCCATCAGTGCATCTTCTCAGTCCTGTGGCATGCTGCTTTTATCACTGAGTGGATTCCAGAACATCTCCGAGGCTATACTAAAGATAGCCGTTAGCAACACAGTCCTTGCTAAGTAAAGCTGCTACGGTTGCATCGAGTTATGTTGATGCATTGAAGCAGTACAAACGGTGAATTATAACTGTATGCTCCTAGTTCACAAAGTACACGTCTTCTCAGAACACTAGAGCGTGACTGAACTGGGTCCGTTTCACCACGGCAACATAATCAATAGAACATTTACCGTGATTTAGCTGGATGTTGAAATTAGCAGGAAGGAAGCTAACAGCTAGCGTTAAGTTACATCGTGATGCATTCAAGCTCTATAGTAACAATAGGTAGTTTATATTTGATGTTCTTATATGTGATCAAATGTTATCTTGTTAAATGCGGTCGTTTGCAAGAAGGCAGATCCTCATTGCATTTCAATCGGACATTTTAATTTAAAGGCTGCAAGTACTCGTATAATGTAAATCCGTTTGTACATATTTTTCTGTATATTAGATGGATATACTCTATAGGTCAGGGGTGTCCAACTCAAGGCCCGGGGGCCAAATCCGGCCCGCGACTTCACTTCATGTGGCCCCACAAGAGCTTGCAAAGAATATACTGTAAGATGTGTATTATACGATTACATTGCGATTTACAGTTGCCCATAAACTACATGTCCCACAATGCATCTCAAAATATGACTTTTTTTCTTATCTTATCTTTATAAATCATTTTGGGACATGCGCACTGAAGAGACTTGCAATTATTCGCCCCAGACTTCTGCTTTCAGACGTACCGTACTTTCCGGACTCTAAAGCGCACCAGCATATGAGCCGCAGCCGCTAAACTGTCCGTCTGTCTTGCTCTCGTTCTGTCTCTCGGTTCCACTTTTACTTTGGCGCGCTACCTGTCTCGCTCTTTCCCGGCCTCCAGCTTTTCCTGCTGGAGCCCGCCGCTTAAAGGTGGCGGGCGCGGACCGGTCCTAGAGCCCGTAGTGTTTAAGGTGGTTAATTTTACCTGTGAAATCCATAGATTTAGGAGGTCCCCTAGTGGCCGTTAGCTGTACACAAAAAATGGGGGGGAAAGTCGCAGCTTATAGTCCGAAAAGTACGGTAGTTAATTATGAAGTTTTTACCCTATCTGATGATAATCCAATGCAGAGGCAATAATGTAATAATACATTATTTTATATATATTAAAAACCTATATATGTATTTTTATATAGTCTTATATATACAACTGGCCCTTTGAGTGCAACCTGATGTGGCCCGAGATGAAATTGAGTTTTACACCCCTGCTATAGATGTATGCATAATTGCATATATAATATATATAATACTTATTTTTCCATGTTACTTTATTCTTTACTGCCTTGTTTAGATGCTGTGACAAAACATTTTCCCAAATCGGGATCAATTAAGTAAATGTAATGATTAATTTGCATAAAGAATACGGTTCAAACGGTTTTAAAGTGGTGTTGACGTACATGGGATTTGTTGTTGTTTATTTACAGTAGTATGTCCTACCTAGGTATCATCACAGGTTTCAGTGCAGAATACAACATCTCTGATCGATTATAGTGTGTACTTATTTTGTCTGTGTATATTCGGTTGAGATACTCTATAGATGTATATATATGCTATAATGTATATTTTGTTATGTACTGCCTTGTTAACATGTTGCTGTATCTCAATCATTTCCCACATTGGGATAAAAATAGCAATTCTTATGTGTTTTAATAAAAAGTAATTAGCAAAGCGAATATGCAGTTGTTTGTTGAAGGGATTTATTGCGTTTTTTTTGCAGTAGTATCAAATAGAGCAGGGGTGTCAAACTCAAGGCCCGGGGGCCAAATCCGGCCCGCGACTTCACTTCATGTGGCCCCACAAGAGCTTGCAAAAAATATGATTGTTATGCGGTTACATGCTACTTTACAGAAGCACGTTGCCAATAAACTACATGTCCCACAATGCATCTCAGAATGTGGCTTTTCTTTTTAAATCATTTTGTGACATTCTCCCTGAAGAGACTTGCAATTATTTTCCCTGGACTTCTGCTTTCAGACGTAGTTAATTATGAAGTTATTACCCTATCCGATGATAATCCAATGCAGACGCAATAATGTAATATAATACATTATTTTATATATATTACAAATTCATATATGTATTTTTATATAGTCTTAAAGTTACAACCGGCCCTTTGAGTGCAACCTTGAGTGGCCCGCGATGAATTTGAGTTTGACACCCCTGAAATAGAGTATCAAGAATGTCCCAGGTTTTAGTGCAGAATACCAGCTTTCCGGTCCCTTACCCCCCCTCAGTGAATGCGTGACACCACACGTTGAGTGGCGACGCTTCGGCAGTGAAATAATGCACGTGCTCGAGTTACAGCCGCTCTCCTGCCTGACCTCCAGCTGCAGAGCACTTCATAGATTGCACCTTTAACAAAAGCCAAAGGCGATGAATTGAAAAATGTTTCCCTGCATTATTAACGCAGCCTCTGCCTCAAACCGTCCGCTGGTGAATAATTTAAATTAATCTCGTTACGGGCAGTTTTCATTATAGGATGATTTAATTAAATGGAAGCCTAAGGACCTCTAATGGGTCAGCAGAGAGCGGGTACTGCACAGCGGCCATACATTATTTAATGCATCCCACTCAGGGAGGACGATCAATGATCACTTGTCGTCTCGTCGATGTGTTGAAAGCATTCCTGCAGGAACTCAAAGGTACGTCTGCGTGCAGCGTCCCCAGGATGCAGCTGGGACGCTCTGGATGCTGAAATGCAACCATTTTGAATCGACCCTCAGCTAATTCCCAGGTGACTTAAGAATAATATACTTCTGCTCGTCTTATATTGCGCTTCTTAAATATATATGTTCACATATATTACACAGCATTCATGGGTTAATTAATACGCCCGATATTCAGATACATTCATCTAACGAAGGCGATAAGAAAAAAGCCCTTCGACTTATTTACACAACAACCGTGAAATAATATATTTCCTCTCATTATCGGCAATCTGAAGCTATAGATAAAAGCCCTTGAACATGAGGGAGAGCATGAGGGAGAGCATGAGGGAGAGCATGGGGGAGAGCATGAGGGAGAGCATGGGGGAGAGTATGAGGGAGAGCATGGGGGAGAGCATGGGGGGAGAGCATGAGGGAGAGCATGAGGGAGAGCATGAGGGACAGCATGAGGGAGAGCATGAGGGAGAGTATGGGGGAGAACATGAGGGAGAGCATGGAGGGAGAGCATGAGGGAGAACATGAGGGAGAGCATGAGTGAGAGCATGGGGGAGAGCATGAGGGAGAGCATGGGGGAGAGCATGGAGGGAGAGCATGAGGGAGAGCATGAGAGAGAGCATGAGAGAGAGCATGGGGGAGAGCATGGGGGAGAGCATGAGGGAGAGCATGGGGGAGAGCATGAGGGAGAGTATGAGGGAGAGCATGAGGGAGAGCATGAAGGAGAGCATGAGGGAGAGAGGGAGAGCATGAGGGAGAGCATGAGGGAGAGCATGAGGGAGAGCATGGGGGAGAGAGGGAGAGCATGAGGGAGAGAGGGAGAGGATGGAGGGAGAGCATGAGGGAGAGCATGAGGGAGAGAGGGAGAGCATGAGGGAGAGCATGGGGGAGAGCATGAGGGAGAGAGGGAGAGCATGAGGGAGAGAGGGAGAGGATGGAGGGAGAGTATGAGGGAGAGCATGAGGGAGAGTATGAGGGAGAGCATGAGGGAGAGTATGGGGGAGAGCATGAGAGAGAGCATGAGGGAGAGCATGAGGGAGAGCATGAGGGAGAGCATGGGGGAGAGCATGAGGGAGAGCATGGAGGGAGAGCATGAGGGAGAGCATGGGGGAGAGCATGAGGGAGAGCATGGGGGAGAGCATGGGGGAGAGCATGGGGGAGAGCATGAGGGAGAGCATGGGGGAGAGCATGGAGGGAGAGCATGGGGGAGAGCATGAGGGAGAGCATGAGGGAGAGTATGAGGGAGAGCATGAGGGAGAGCATGAGGGAGAGCATGGGGGAGAGCATGAGGGAGAGCATGAGGGAGAGCATGAGGGAGAGCATGAGGGAGGGGATGAGGGAGAGCATGGGGGAGAGCATGAGGGAGAGCATGAGGGAGAGAATGGGGGAGAGCATGGGGGAGAGCATGGGGGAGAGCATGAGGGAGAGCATGGGGAGAGCATGAGGGAGAGCATGAGGGAGAGCATGGGGGAGAGCATGGGGGAGAGCATGAGGGAGAGCATCCTTTGGTCACTGTAACTCTGTGTGAGCACACTTGGAAGGACACGACATGTATGCAGCTTTGTACAGGTGACTGCAAAAGGAAACAAGCATTTTGAACCTGACTGTATCCGATGTTCAGGTTTGAGTTCCTGCAAATCTGCGCATATTTAATTATGTAATGGATACTTTGCATATTTAAATATATATTGGATACTTTGCATATTTAAATATATAAGGATACTTCGCATATTTAATTATGTAAGGATACTTTGCATATTTAATTATATAATGGATACTTTGCATATATAATTATATATGGATACTTTGCATATTTAATTATATAAGGATACTTTGCATATTTAATTATGTAATGGATAATTTGCATATTTAATTATATAAGGATACTTTGCATATTTAATTATACAATGGATACTTTGCATATTTAATTATGTAATGGATACTTTGCATATTTAATTATGTAAGGATACTTTGCATATTTAATTATGTAAGGATACTTTGCATATTTAATTATACAATGGATACTTTGCATATTTAATTATATAATGGATACTTTTCATATTTAATTATATATTGAATACTTTGCATATTTAAATATATAATGAATACTCTGCATATTTAATTATATAATGGATACTTTGCATATTTAATTATATATTAAATACTTTGCATATTTAAATATATAATGGATACTTTGCATATTTAATTATATAATGGATACTTTGCATATTTAATTATATATTGAATACTTTGCATATTTAAATATATAATGGCTACTTTGCATATTTAATTATACAAAGGATACTTTGCGTATTTAAACATGCTATTTCAGAAGACTTGTACTACAGAAAAGAATGGTCTTAATGGAAGTCATGAACTGGAGAAATGTCTCGCTGGTATCTTTAAGTTAAATCACCCTATGCAGCTGGAGCGTCTCACCTTAACGTCTTTAGCGAAAGTGTAAAAATGCACATTGAATTGTATCTCGTCGTCATGGCTACGACCTCTGCTTCCACCACTCGTACTTATTTATGTGTGTCTGTTTTTTACTGCAGCGAGAGACGCCAAAGAAACGTCGTTGTACTTTGTACGATAATAATACATGTTATCGTTACGCTCAGCCCTCTCTTCGAATCGCCTCTCAGACAGACTTCATCGTTATTGCCGCCCGGCTTCTCCAAATGAAAGGCACGCTATTATTCTGCTTTAAAAACACCGCACCCAAACCACCCTGTTCGTATTAGTCAAAAAATATCCCGAGTGAAAACAAGACGGTACACGGCGCGGGGGAATTAGTAAACGGTGTTTCCATCTCTCCGTCTGTACACACACATTGAACGATTTGGCCGGTGTGTCCTCGGGCAAGGCACTTCGCCTGAACACCTGAAGTATCTGACCATTGCTCGTAGATATATGTGTAATGCGTGTATCTGTAAAGCGCTTTGAGTCATTGAAAAAGCGCTATAATAAATGTAAGGAATTATTATTATTATTAAGATCGACAATAAAGTTGACTTTGACTCTGATTACGTGCAGCCCTCTCTTCAAATCGCCACTCAGACAGACTCCATCGTTATTGCCGCCAGGCTTCTTCAAACGAAAGGCGTTAAAAGCACCGTGTGAAAGCGCGTGATAACGAAGAACGCGTGTGAGCGACCGGCGTTAGGACGCACAGAATCTCCCGTCAGGAAGGACGACATCTTTAACATAAACATTGGCATTTTGTGAAAACAACCGGGTGATTAGTTTAGGGCGTAATAGGCACACGATGAAAGAAAGCAGTCGGGCTTTTAAAATGAATAAAAATGGATTGTGTCCCAATAAAAGGCGAATTGGCGGAGTGTTAACTGGATTGCACGTAAACGTCTGTACGGTCCCTGGTTGCTTCACCGCGTGCTAATCCGATAGAGAACACTTAGCAATAAAGGCTCCTCTCTGATGAGCTCACGAGGCTTTCCAAGACGGCCTGATGACATTGTAAAAATTAGATTTGAGCGAGCTGCTAATGACTCCTAAAACAAAGGGAAATCTCCAAATAGAATTAGCCTGCCCTCTCCGTCTCCAAATACATCATATGTAGATTACTGTCACCGGGAGAAGGATGCTTGCCTGGAAGGTAGAGCCTTCGTTAGAGATCTCCAAAGGTTTGGGACTCCACCGGGAACATTCGGAAAAGTTTCGGCGCACGGAGAGAAAAGGTATTTAAAGGAACTGTTTGCTGACGGCTTCAGCTGTTCCACTACGACTTTATTTCAGTCACACAAGAAGCGTTTTGCTCCCAAGCCGAAGCCAGTACACAAAGCATGAATAATAATGCTATTTGAGTTTTGGTTAGCGCACGGTAATTGAACATGTTATCCACTATCATCATTATATATTAGGTCACTTTGAGCATTATTCTGATTTTAATTTGTGTTTTTGAGTTTAGTCAATTTATCGAACATGTCAGAAACAAAAAAATATAACAATAATATATATATATATATATTCTCTTTTTTCACTCAGATTAATAATTATAACAAAAAAATAATAATAATAATTTTCAGATGGTCTCTGTTCATGTTCAACAGGGGCAAGACGAAGCTTAAAAACTGATCTGGCCCTCCCCCCTCTAACATAGAAGAAATTACTTTTTACAATTACAAGACATAACAAATGGGATTGTACAGGTCCTGCTCATAACCATTAATGATTTGACTCCTAAATAATACTTTCATTTTAGATAGACTTGTATTTCAGTGCATCGTTGCAGTTATTCGTGTGTAAGAGTTGTATTCCTCCGAGTCAAACGAGATGCTATTTACTAATACAAATATGAAGCGAATAAAATAATAATTTGTGTTTTGTTTTGAAATCCAACAGTGATTAGTGTTAGCGCCGGGTAATGGAACATTTTAACCCAAAAAAATATATATTTTCATTATATAGCAGGTGATAAAACACGAATATCCATCCATCCATCTTCTCCCGCTTATCCGTGGTCGGGTCGCGGGAGAAGACACTAATATAGCGTCAGTGGAAGGTGTTGAAAATGAAATACATGAAAGCATGATGTGCTCAAATATTCTTAGACACGAGCCCTTCCGTGAGTAAAGCATAAACAAGACGAAAGAAAGCCTTAATCTTTACTTTCGTCTCAAGATATCTGCTCAAAAATGAAACACACGTAAAGTATGAACACAAATATCATTGCTTTCATATTTGTGTTTTGGTTTGAGATCCAATAGCTATGCATATGTCAAGGTTAATGTACATTTTAACTGAAAAACACGATATTTTCATTATATATTAGGCGATAAAACTTTAATATAGCGTCAGTGGAAGGTGTTGAAAATGAAATACATGAAAGCATGATGCATTGTGGGAGTTACATGGACCATTAAGTGCATATTGTTCGTATTTTAAGCTTATGTGTGTTTTCTGTGTCACTAATTTCATCAATTAGAGATATTTTAAGTTGATTAACTTATGATTTTTAGGTTTAAGTGACAAAGAATCACTTAAAAGACTAGATGTGCTCAAAGATCCCGAGAAATAGCCCTTACGCATTAAAATAAGACTAAAGGCACATCAAACGATAGCTCGTGGGTCCAGGACTGTCATGTAAAGACTACTTCATTATTCCGACGTGTTAAAGAGCAGATAATGTATCGATAATGTCGAGAACCGTTCGCCTGAACCAAGCACTTCAGTTCTTTCCGTGTCACTTCAACTCAAGATCAGCACGACGTCAGCTTAAGGCTCCCGAGTGCCGACACAGCCCT
>CM070448.1:27842623-27847623 GCA_036324595.1 Champsocephalus gunnari | reverse complement strand
TATTTTTTATATTTTATATTTATTTCTGAAAAATGTTAGTTTATTTCTTGTGTCTTAATTTCTCTTGTGTATATAAACATTGCCAGCAGACTGCCTGAGCTATCAGAAGTCTGCTCCAAGCAATAGTCAGTATCACAGGGGGCGGGAGATGAGACTCTAACACGCCCAGCAGACTGCCTGAGCTATCAGAAGTCTGCTCCAAGCAATAGCCAGTATCACAGGGGGCGGGAGATGAGACCCTAACCAGCCCAGCAGACTGCCTGAGCTATCAGAAGTCTGCTCCAAGCAATAGTCAGTATCACAGGGGGCGGGAGATGAGACCCTAACAAGCCCAGCAGACTGCCTGAGCTATCAGAAGTCTGCTCCAAGCAATAGCCAGTATCACAGGGGGCAGGAGATGAGACCCTAACAAGCCCAGCAGACTGCCTGAGCTATCAGAAGTCTGCTCCAAGCAATAGCCAGTATCACAGGGGGCGGGAGATGAGACCCTAACAAGCCCAGCAGACTGCCTGAGCGATCAGAAGTCTGCTCCAAGCAATAGTCAGTATCACAGGGGGCGGAGATGAGACCCTAACAAGCCCAGCAGACTGCCTGAGCGATCAGAAGTCTGCTCCAAGCAATAGCCAGTATCACAGGGGGCGGGAGATGAGACCCTAACAAGCCCAGCAGACTGCCTGAGCGATCAGAAGTCTGCTCCAAGCAATAGCCAGTATCACAGGGGGCGGGAGATGAGACCCTAACAAGCCCAGCAGACTGCCTGAGCGATCAGAAGTCTGCTCCAAGCAATAGCCAGTATCACAGGGGGCGGGAGATGAGACCCTAACAAGCCCAGCAGACTGCCTGAGCGATCAGAAGTCTGCTCCAAGCAATAGTCAGTATCACAGGGGCCGGGAGATGAGACCCTAACAAGCCCAGCAGACTGCCTGAGCGATCTGAAGTCTGCTCCAAGCAATAGCCAGTATCACAGGGGGCGGGAGATGAGACCCTAACAAGCCCAGCAGACTGCCTGAGCTATCAGAAGTCTGCTCCAAGCAATAGTCAGTATCACAGGGAGCTCTATTTTCCTTCTCTCTCCCTGAGGTCTGTCCAACCCTCGCTTGCTTCCCAGTTTAGACTCGTCGCTGCATCACGTAAGGTAAGTATATGCCCACATTCAGCGCAGCACTACTATCATATCACTCACGGATATTATCGTAATGATTATCTCCAGCGTATATATTGCCCCTCGTTCACAACGTCTCCAGCTGCCGTCAGACGGTACAAGCTAACGGGAGTCCACTTTATAGTCTGATTAAAAATCCCACGATGTGATTTCCTGGATTCTTTCCCCCCGTTCTGTCTCTCATCGTTGAGGTGTACCTAGGATGAAAAGTACAGGCCTCTCTCATCGTTGAAGTGGGAGAACTTGCACAATTGGTGGCTGACTAAACACTGTTTGCCCACCGTGTGTGAAAACTAATAAAGTGGGAAAAAGTAGCATCTTTCAGTTCAAAACGACCTTTAATTAAAGTGTCTTTGCACCGAGACTAGGGATGCCAGTGATTATTCGATTATTCGTTAAAGTCTCCATCATCGAATATTATTTTTAAAAATCGCTTTTCAGTCCAAAGCTACATTTCATTGAAGTATCTTTGCCGCCCATTGTTTCCAACACATGTTCGATGTCAACATCGGACAAATAATGTACGTGTGTCCCAGGATCCAGATCCATATGATGCATGGACATCAGGGGAAGCCGTAACTCTGCTGACAGACACACACACCTCTCTTCTCAGTCACACAGCATCAGGAAGAAACTGCATTCAAGACGACGGTGACGGGTACGTGACACAGGCCAGCAGTGATGCATCATGGGAAGCAGAGCAAGATGGGGTTAGCTCTCTTTAAGGCCTACGTGCTGACCGGGGGGATACAAGATCATCCGACCCGTACTCCACCGACTCAGAGACAGTCTGCAACAAACACACACACACACACACACTGAGTCAGTCTGCACGCCGTAAACTAACACACAACAGGAACGTCTCAATCTGCAACAACACACACACACACACACACACACACACACACAGTCAGTCTGCACGCCGTACACTAACACACAACAGGAAGTAACGTCTCAATCTGCAACACACACACACACACACACACCAGGAAGTAACGTCTCAATCTGCAACACACACACACACACACACACACACACACACACACACACACACACACACACCAGGAAGTAACGTCTCAATCTGAAACACACACACACACACACACACACACACACACACACAGTCAGTCTGCACGCCGTAAAACTAACACACAACAGGAGTGTCTCAATCTGCAACAACACACACACACACACACACACACACACACACTTTACTCTGCGTTATATATTAAAGTGAATATGTTGGGTCTTCCGGCCTCTAAAACAGACATGTCCTTGGACGTTGAGTAGACTAATCTCTGCTGAACAACGGTCTGTAATGCCGGCCCCGCAGACCTGCCGTGTGCGCCGCAGTAAAGCGCCGCGTGTGTGAAGGTGTCGATCACGTGTGAAACTGCCCCTTGTTCGGCTGCCTTTTTGACTCCGATGACATAATGCTGCGGTTCCCCCCGCGCTCCCACTTTAACACACCTCTTGAAGAACAGCAGCCCTTCACGCCGGGTTCAGCAGGAAGAGGCCGTAAAAAGAAATGGCCGAGTGCCACAGTATTTCATAATTAATAGGTAGCACCGAGAGCCGAGCCGCACGCTGGCGGAGAAAGATCAACAACGTGTAAAAAGTGATCGTTCATTCGGCGGAGAATCCGTGAGGTATGAAATAATAAATGACGTAACAAAGTTGCCTTATTTAAAAAGAATAACAATTCATTTCACTCTTAAAGGGGGGGTGGGTACGTTTCAGAAACCGGCTCGAGTGCACCAACATGTGAACAGCCGAAAAGACTCCGCCCCTTCCTTCAGACTTCCTCACAGAGCACCTCCTCCAGCACACACGCACACGACTCAGGTTGGCTGCTATATAGTTCAGGGGAATTGTAAACCATACGAAACAGATAATTACCTGTCCAAGAGAAAAAGAGCGACCACGGCGTCAGATTTCAACTCGGTGCGTGTGGGGGTTAACCCCTATCTTTATTCAAGAGCGTGGCATTTCAATATTGATTTCCTTCACTCAAACCTCTCACATTTAAATACCACGCTCTTGAATGAAGATAGGGAATACCACCAGTAGACGATGTTGAACCTAACTCTGCCATGGTGAAAGTGGCCGCCTGTTGCTGGCGAGTCATTGAAGTACTGCTGCAATGCACGCCCAACGACGGCACGCCCAATGAGGGCACGCCCAACGACGGCACGCCCAACGAGGGCACGCCCAACGACGGCACGCCCAACGAGGGCACGCCCAACGACGGCACGCCCAACGACGGCACGCCCAACGACGGCACGCCCAACGACGGCACGCCCAACGAGGGCACGCCCAACGAGGGCACGCCCAACGACGGCACGCCCAACGAGGGCACGCCCAACGAGGGCACGCCCAACGAGGGCACGCCCAACGCACGCCGAACGAGGGCACGCCCAACGAGGGCACGCCCAACGACGGCACGCCCAACGACGGCACGCCCAACGAGGGCACGCCCAACGACGGCACGCCCAACGACGGCACGCCCAACGACGGCACGCCCAACGACGGCACGCCGAACGACGGCACGCCGAACGACGGCACGCCCAACGAGGGCACGCCCAACGACGGCACGCCCAACGACGGCACGCCGAACGACGGCACGCCCAACGACGGCACGCCCAACGAGGGCACGCCCAACGACGGCACGCCCAATGACGGCACGCCCAATGACGGCACGCCCAATGAGGGCACGAGATACATTTGTGCGTGCACGAGATGGAAGGCTGACAGACAGGGCGGCCATCCAACCCGTTTAGCCGGCTCAGATGATTGGTCGTACCACGGCTTCTTCCACAGATGAAATGTTTTATGGATTTGTTGTCAAAGCGCTTCAGATATTCATTGCCATCAAGATGTTCAGAGCATTCCATGGAATATAACAACAAGTGTATCTCGAGCCGGTTTCTCAAACTTACCTACCCCACCTTTAAATTCAATAAATAAAGACTTTATTTCATATAATATAAAAAATCGTTAAAATATGGCATGATTTAATATAGTTCTGTTTTATGTGTCACACCAAGAAGTGCTTGTCGTTTGTTGTGCCTAGGAACTAATGTTTGTTCATGTGCTGGTACTGCGTGTTTTGTTGACGCACCGGACAACTCAACGTAACGTTATCATGACGTAACGTTATCGTGACGTAACGTTATCGTCGTGACGTAACGTTATCGTCGTGACGTAACGTTATCGTCGTGACGTAACGTTATCGTCCCGACATAACGTTATCGTGACTTAACGTTATCGTCGTGACGTAAAGTTATCGTCGCGACATAACGTTATCGTGACTTAACGTTATCTTCGTGGCGTAACGTTATCGTCGCAACGTAACATTATCGTCGCGACATAACGTTATCGTGACTTAAAGTTATCGTCGTGACGTAACGTTATCGTCGCAACGTAACGTTATCGTCGCAACGTAACGTTATCATCGTGACATAACGTTATCGTGACGTAACGTTATCGTGACGTAACGTTATCGTCGCGACTTAACGTTATCGTCGCGACGTAACATTATCGTCGTGACATAACGTTATCGTGGTGATATAACATCATCATCATCATCACTACTTCACGTCAAGACGAGTTAACTTTTTTTTCTTCTCAGCTTTGTGTGGAAAGATGCGGGGATGATGCGGCCTTTTAAAAATCTGCGCCATTTTGCTGATTATGCGGTAAATTCTGCGATCGCAGAATCGCGTTTTTCTGGAGGGTCTGAAAGAGACCTTTGTGTCATGAAGGTCTGTTATGAGTGTTAGTGAGCATAGGGTCTTGTAACATGTGATTGGAAAAGGTCCAGAGGTATCGTGTTGTG